>JAHNEJ010000556.1:0-67440 GCA_022559845.1 Amorphophallus konjac
TCAGTGGGAACAAGGTGAGTCTAGCTCACATAATCTGAATAGAGAACTTGGGTCCAGTAGCCAACAACCTCAGGATGATTATTTTCAGGCTCCTCCTGGTGCAACTGAAAAGGAATTACTTGTTCACCTCATCCGAATGATGCATCATCAAGGGAATAAGCTTAACTCCTTTATTCTGTATACTGACTTTCAGCTGGAACGACTGTATAAAAGAATTGTCTTATCTGAAATTTCGATGATGGTCTTCTGGAGAGACTATATGAAGGCCAAGTAGAAAACTGACAAAGCAATGAGGAAGGTTCTGCAGAGTGTTGCAAAGATTGTCAACAAGATTGCAGAGTTAGTTTTCAATATGCACTCTACACAGTTGTCTTCTCTTCAGACCATGGCCAAGATGCAATCCATGTGTTATGATATTCAAATTGCTATGGTTACTTTGCAGTCTCAAGTCACCTCAACTCCCACAGGTTTTCAAGCCGTGTTTAACAAGCTGTCTAGTCTTTCATCCTCGATGGAAACTATGTGCGGTACGCTTGAGTCGTTGACACGAGGATCTGACGATGTCCGCTCCGAGCTGGGAGGTCTTAAAAGCACTCTTTTATTTCAGTTGGGCGAGCTTTCACAGGCAATTCAAGCTCTGCATGCCCAGCAGACCTTCTCATCTCATCGTCCTCCACCTCCACCGGGCCAGTCCTCTAGTCACTCCTCTAGGAGACATTCTCAGTATTTCCATCAGTAATGGTCTGAATATTCTGTTTTTCTTACTTGACTTCTAGCCTCCCCTTCTTGCTGATGTCCAAGGGTGAGACAATCACAATCTTGTCTTGTGAATGCACTTCGTTCTATTTTATAATTAAAATTGATCATGTGTGTAAGTGAATGATGAATGAGCTGAAAGTGATACCTATGGTTTTGCATGCCTCTGCTTAATTGATTATTGTATTGCATGATCATTAAAGTGCCAGAACTTCATCATGGTTGCCATCATCAAAAAGGGGGAGATTGTTGTGCTCCTGATTTTGATGATGATCACCATGATATGACAGGGTGTATTATTATCTGACAATATGGTAAGTGGCAAGAATTTCTGTTGAACTTTAATGCAGGCAATAGTCAGCGTCGACGCCACAAGATCAAAGGGTCGACGCAGCCTTCAGCTCCTCCAAGTTGAAGCATACTTCATCTAAACTGCGTCTACGCCTCAAGCAAGATAACATCGATGCTGTGACTAGATCTCAAGATGTTTGAGTCATGCACTTGCTAACTGCGTCAACGCCACTCGGATGCAGCGTCGACTCGCATGCCTCCAGAAGATATCTTCACACAGCGTTGACGCTACCAGCTACCAGCGTCGACGCTGCGGGTGCCAAAAGACTAAGAAGCTATCTTCACATAGCGTCGACGCCACCAGTTATCAGCGTCAATGCAGTGATAGCCTGAGGTCGTATATCGAAGGAAGATAAGAAGCTGTCTTCACACAGCGTCTACGCATTCAAATGCTGGCGTCGACGCACCCAGTCCCAGACAAGCGCTCGGGCAAAAGGACTGGATAAAGTGGGCCATCCACGTCTGCAAACGAACTACACTCTCCCTCCTTTAGTCCAGAAGCTTCTCCACACGTGAGCGAATGATTGGGAATCTCGTGGGGCCCAATCTTGCGCGGGAAAAATGAAAAAGGAAATGTAGAAGTGGATCGAAGTGGGATGAGTAGAGTAGACGAATAGAAGAGACTAAGAAGGACTAGAATACAGAGAAGAACGTGGAGAGCCTAGCATCGGGAAGAAGGTCCAGTGCGTGGATTGAAAGATAGGTTCATTCTCCTGGTGAAGAAGATCAGAAGCCGAAGAACCATGAAGGCTTCAGACTGATCTAGTCTCAACTGAAGGGAAGATCACACTCAGATCATACTGTTCATCTCTTTGGGCTCTACTCTCTTATGCTGCGCAAGAAATCTGAAGATCCATTGATCAGCATATTCAGAGTTTACCCCTTACCTTGTATTTTCATTTTCTTATACAATTATATTCTTGGATTACTGTTCCACTGGGATTCAGTGGTCAGGTGTGTTCTGATCCAGAGAGTGTTCTGAGATCAGAGTGTGTATAGACTATGTGTCTACAAGCTGTTCGACAGCGGTTCTAAGACAGGATATAGTTGTCTTCTGCAGATTGGATCTGCAGGTCAGAGAAGGATTCTTCTCTGGTGTTAGCTAAGCTGTAAAGCTCAGCGGTGATCCCCACCGGTTTGGTGAGGGGGTGGACGTAGGTCTCGAGATAGAGACTGAACCACCTTAAAAACTCTGATCTACTGTGGCTTGTGCTTGTGGTTTGTTATTGTGTCTATTGTCTCGTTAGACCGCTTAGATATTGCGCTAGCTCTTTAGAGATTCACGAACCGGATTTTTGTCTGTGCTATCACAGAGAGTGCAATTGTCTTATTCCGCTTAAAATTTTTAAGTGGTCAATCTATTCACCCCCTCCCCCTCTAGTTTGACGATCCTCTGCTCCCAACACTCTTATGGTATTATTGTCCCGAGGGAGGAACCTTGCCTTCCTCATGAGCCCCTTGCCCCATCTATAATAATGTCGGAAGGCGACCATCCACATCTTTGTTGTGTCTCTTAGGCACAAGCATGTGCTATGTTACTTTGATGATAGCAATGCTATTTGGTTTTGATGATAGCAAGACAGTGAGTGCATTTGAGTGCATTTGATATTGTATTTTGATGATAGCAATGTTATTGTGCATTGATGATTGCAATAAACAAAGTACATTTCTATGCATTCTTATTCTTGAGCATTCTGCATATTGATAGCAACATGAATGATGATGTTTAGCATTGATGGCATTTGCTCTCTATATATGTGCATTGCATTATGTCAGATATCATGTCTCTGCATATATCATGTCTGGGTAGCAAAGTCTATACACTGGATTGTGTATTTGTGCATCATGCAAGTCTATACATTGGACTCTCGTTCAAGCCTATGCATTGCATTGGTTAAGTATGTACAGCGTCAACGCGTGAAGTCTGTACAGCCGGGTCATATGCTCCTAAGTCTATGCATTACTGGTCATGCATCAGTATTCATCAAGTCTGTACAGCATGTCTCTCACGTTGGAAGTCTGCACATTGGTCTTCGATTTCAAGTCTATACACTGGCTTATTCTTCAAGTCTGTACAGCCATTTGCATTGGATTTCATGTCTAGACATTGCACTGTAGCATCCATTGTCTTCGTGTTGTGTTTACGTCTTCGTGTTAATTTTGTGTTCAAGTCTTCATGATTGTTTTTGTATTTCTATCTTCGAGTCATCTTTTCGCTGGGTCTTTAAGTCTGTCTAGGTTCAAGTGTCGTTTCACTTCGCGTTATCTTGTGTATCTGGTCTTCGTGTTGTGTTCGTGTCATTCCCTCTATTATGTCTTCGTGTCACTTACTGTAGTTCTTCGTATTGTTTCAGTGTCTACGTCGTCGTGTTACCCCATGTCAATTACTGTTCTTGACTTCGTGTCAAATCACTGTTCTGTCTTCGTGTTGTTCCTACACTCTGTGTCGATTTCATCTTTTGTCTTTGTCTTGTGTTCTCATAACCTCGTGTCGGTTACTGTTGTCTCCATGTCGTACTCACTCCGTGTCGTTTTTGTTCCACTGCGTGCAGAACATTGCAGCACTTCGTGTTGCTTTCTGTGCCACCACCTTGTGTCGTTCTCTGTGTAGTGTGTGTTTTTGTCACCACTATACTTCGTGTCGTTGTTCTTCACTTCGTGCTGTTTTCACCGTCTTCGTGCTGGTCTTTCCCATCAGACCTCGTGTCGTTCTCGCTTTAACCACACTTCGTGTTGCTTTACGTAGACCTCGTGTCTTGCTTGTTTGCAACCACTTCGTGTCGGTTTCTGCTGTCAGCCCATGTTGTCCTCGTGTTGTTTTTCACCTCGCGTCAGTTATTGTTTTCATCTTCTGCGTGTAGTTCTCTTTGTAGTGTTATCTCTGTTACAAGTTGCATATCGTGTTATCATTTATGTCTGTATGGTTTTACTTCGTGTCGTTTCTCCGTCTCAGGTCTTCGTGTCGTTCGTATGTTGAAACCACACTTCGTGTTGGTTTCTGTTCTGTCTCCATGTATCTTGTGTCGTTCTTCTTTTTACCTCGTGTTGTTTTATAACCTCACTTCTTGTCGTTCTCTTCGTTGTGTCTGTTCTGTCACAGTGTATCTCGTGTCATTCTTTCCTTACCTCGTGCTGAAGTCACCCTGTGTATCTCGTGTCGTTCTCAGTGCATCTAGTATTGCTACTACATACTTCGTGCAGATCTAGTTATTGTGGCCCTCAGTTTTAATGGCTTTTCATCTCCTTGCAGGTCCGAGGAAGAAATATTTCCACGTGACTGGGCAGCACGTGATCCGAGGCTATAATGAAGCCTGCTGAGAGACTGCCACGTGGTCCGAATTCTTAGGGCTGGAAATGTGGAGGTCACACGTCGTGGCTGATGCTGATGTTGCTGCTATATATATGAGACCTTCGTCCACAGATGAAGGCGATCGAGTTGGCAAGAAGAAAAGTCCATACAGAGAGCCACGATCCAGATAGAAAAAGAAAAGAGAAAGAAGAAGAGCAGAAGGAGAAGAAGAGGGAGAGATAGTGCTCGTGTGAAGAGAGAAGAAAGAGTGAAGAAGAAGAAGTGCAGCAGAGAGTGAGAGATTAGGAGAGCAGAAGAAAGAGAAAGAGAGAGATAGAAGTGTGAGCCGAAGAGTATAGAGGAGCAGAGATCGAGAGAGTGAAAGAGAAGAAGAAGAAGAGAAGAGAAGAGGAAGAAAAGCTTACCTGAAGATCTGTCTACTGGACCGTGGATCAAATCCAGGCCAGTCAGCTCCGTTGAGAGCCACATTGTGCATTTCGTGTTTCAGCTTTCTGTCTGCTGAAGTTATTTTCGTTTATTGTTTTTCCTTTGTTTTCTGGTTTGCTGTGCTTTCCGATACTCTGTAGAGAGGTCGGGGTTCCTCCTGTGGGTTCAGGAGAAGAAAGACTTTGTGTCTTCGGTTTGCAAGTAGCTGGGTGCTACTTGTGGTTGGTACCCTCCCGTGTGGAGGAAGAGAGACTTGAGTCTCTGGTTGTCTTTGACAGGGTGTCATCGGTTGTTTCCCTCCGGGTTGGAGGAAGGGAGATTGTTATCTCCGGTTGCAAGTAGCTGGGTGCTACTTGTTGATTCCCTCCGGTTTGGAGGAAGGGAGACTTGTCTCCGGTTCTGGGCTTGTGGATTCAAGTCCAGGGGTTCCCTCCAGGTCTAGAGGAAGAGAGACCGTGTGTCTCTGGTTTGCTAGTGACTTGTGTCACTAGTGGTTCCCTCCGGTTGGGAGGAAGAGGGGAGGCTGTTCCCCTGGTCAAGCTGTTTGGCAGCATTTGTTGCAGACTGAGTCTGCTGTTTCTAGCGTGAGCTAGTGGAAGCCACACTCGGATTGAGTGTGGGGTGGATGTAGGTCTGCTGGACCGAACCACCTAAAAACCTCTGTGCAGTGGTTTGATTTTTCTATATATTTTTTTTTTTTGCTTCCGCTAGATGTTTGCATAGGGGCGCTCCAAGTGTTTGATCACAGGTTCATTAAATGATTTAATCAGATCTTGTTCTGAGTGTTTAATCTGTTGAGTGAGCGAAAGTTTATTTGAGTGAAAGAATGGTTTGAATGAATACTCAGGTGCGCTTTGCTTTGGTTGCTCACTGTCTATTTGTTGAATTCCGCTACTGCTAATTAGTCTTTCAGATTTGATATATCTGTCTAGTTAGCATTCTAGATAGTTAGTGAGCATCATATTTTTAATTGGGTGAAGGCTGTTAAATAGGTTATATTCATTCACCCCCCCTCTGAATACTGCACCGAACCTAACAATTGGTATCAGAGCGGGTCTCTGATCTATCAGATCTGACAATCTGCAGAGGATCCTGCTGATTTGTTTGGTGCTTTTCAGAGTGTGCTTTCAATGCTCGATATTTTATTTTATCGACTTGTGCATTGCTTTGCTCATCTGGTTGCCTCTTACTTAAATGGGTCGACCTCCAGTTTATGACGGTTCTAACCTTGATAATTGGCTAGGAGGCCTATGTGTGTATGTAGATTCCATAGATCCCAAACTATGGAGCCTACTATCTAAAGGCCCACACAAACTGCCTCATGATGAGACCAAGTGGTCTAAAGAGGACAGTATAAAGAACCGTGACAATGTTATAATCCTTAACATCTTAAGAGCTGCAATCAATATTGATATGTACCCTTTTGCTCTCAGGTGCGCATCTGGAAAGGAGATATATGACGGAGTCATTTCTGCGCATAATCAACAAGGTGATAGCTGCTTGATGGCCAACCGGGATGATGAAGATGAGATCTCATCTCAGGTAAGCTCTGAATCAGATGGATACTCCTTTGATGAATTGATAGTGATGTATGAAGATTTGTTCAAAGTATCCAAGAAATTAAAATCTGAAAATAGAAGGTTGAAAAAGAGATGTGAACAGATTAACTCTAATGTTCTCTGTGAAAACTGTCAAAGATTAAAAACATCTCATGATATGTGCTTAGCTGATCTGAATATGAGTAAGGAACAAATCTCTTTATTGGAAAATAAAAATGAAGAATTGAGATTGCTAAATTCTGCCATGTCTGAGAGACTCTTAACGCTTGAAAAAGGGAAGAATTTAGTTGAAAATGAATGTGAGAAAGTGAGCACATTGATAGAAGAGATTGATAGCTACAAAGCCATTAATGTCTTACTTAATGAAAAGATCACAGATTCTGAAATGCTCATTTCTTCTCTCAAAAATGAAATCACTGAACTAAACAATTCCCTACTTAAGTCTCTTAAAAATAAAGAAAATCCAAAGGATGTTTCTAAGAAGAAAGTCTCTGATGGAGGCAGTAATCAGGAAAATAAGAAAACAAAGGAGAAAATAAAAGTTTTGAAAAAGAATGATAACGATCAGCATGCTAAGAAAGCTCAGGTCAAACATTCTAGTGTCAAAAATGTCAAATGCTTTTACTGTGGAAAGTTTGGCCATGAGATGGCTGATTGTTTTGTGATAAAGAAGGATGAATTGAAGTATGATAGAACTCATGCTAGGAAGCCTACTGTGAGTAAACCTTCTTCTGCTCACGCCAAAAGGCATCAATGTTTTTATTGTCATAAAATAGGTCATCTCATGCATGATTGCAGACAAATGAAATTAGATGATCTATATGCTGTTAGAATGCATGATAAACTGTTCCATGCTAAAAATCATGCATCTCATAAAGAGAACACTCAATGTTCTCATTGTGGCAAATTGGGCCACATGGTTGAAAATTGCTGGCATGCTCAGGGAAATAGATTGAATTCTAAATTTGTAAAATTCCCTGCTTTCTATGATTCTGGTATAAATAATTTAATTGATAAAAAGAAAAACTCTACATGCTTCATCTGTGGAAAGCCAGGCCACAGAGCTGCAAACTGTTGGCATGCTAAGGGAAGAACAATTAACTCCAAAATTGCTATAATCCCTGTAAAAAGACATGCACTCTATAAGAATCTTGACAGAATGAATTCTTCATGTTTTAATCGTGGAAAACCTGGCCACAAAGCCTCTGAGTGCTGGGTGGCAGAGTTCAGAAAACAAAATGCCCATGCACACAATAGAAATTTTGATGTTCATGCACATGAATATAATGCCTACAATAAGGTGCATAAAAGGAACTCAAATTCTGTTAGTTATCATGGTAAGTCTGGTCAATTTGGTTATTCCTTGTCCAGCTATAAGTTGATGGGCTATGTTGATAATTCTGTTAAGAGATCAGTCAGAACACCTGTTAGGGCTCATACAGGACCCAAGGCAGCTTGGGTTCCTGCAAGATCATATTGATTGATATGTTGCAGGTGTGCCTTGGTGAGAGAAATAAAAGGGGTATTTTAGCCAAGGCACTCAAATGAAAGCCCCATGATTCAACTCTTCAGGTTAGTTCTGAACTTGTTTTTTAAATTTCATCATCTGAAAATGCTGATTTGTCAGTTTGATATCTGAAATTGTTGAACTGATCGTTTGATGTCTGATATTCTCTCCATGTCTAGCTGATCAGTCTGCATTCCAGACTCAGCTATTGAGTTTTACTTTGGATATAGCTGATGCTCTTCTGTTGCCATCTCCTGCCAATTGCTGAACTGAGTTTGAATGGTCTTTAGTGTATATAGCTGATGCACTATATAGACTTTGTATAATGCTTGTGTCTAGTGTTTGCATACATCATTTGCATGACTGTCAATGAAATTGATCAATGCATATAAGACTGATTTGCACTGCATTACATCTTGAAAAATCTGAAAAAGGATAAAAATGCTCATGACTTGGATGCATAAAGCTGAACTGATTGCATAGCATATCTCTTGCATCATGATGTCAGGGGGAGCTGAGAGTTCTATTCAATTCATTGAATCCTATTCACTTCTCAGTGTTCTCATTCAAATGATTCATATTCTTTGACATCAGTTGCTCATTGAACCATATTGCCAATTGCTATCCTTTCCCCATCTTTTTCACTGAACAGCAGTTCTGGTTCTGGTTCAGTACATTGAATGGTGATTATTGCAATTGTTCACTTATAAGAATCACATTTACAAATTGAAAAGAACTAAAGGTTTAACCTTTATAAATTGGAGAGTTAAGTGTCTGCACTTCAGAATTTGAGATAAATGAAAACTTTTATAGCTCTTAATCTTTGTCTCATAGCTAAAATAGAAAAAGTTTTTTTTTTGTAATGCCTAAATGTGTTGAACTGGATATGTCTAGAACAGGCTAATAAGAGTGTGTACTGATTTTTTAAACAATCACTCTAAAAGAATTAAGGGCAGCAGTAAATAAGATCATTAATGTTATGAACTGAACATAGTGACAGAGCAATGGCTGATTGCACTGAGAAATTGTGAACTCCTCAAAAGAAGCAGGAGACTTCACATGTCATGAGGTGATTCAGAATATCTCTGTTCATAGGGTCAAATCCATAGGGGGAGTCCTCACCAAGTAACTGAGGGTACTGGCCTCTGATCAAGGTGTACCCTTAATGTCAAAAGTGAAGACTATTCTTTGTGGGTTTTGATCTGAAATAGGTCTAGTAGTTTATGCCTAGTAACTAGGGGTACCTGCCTCTGATCAAGGTGTACACCTAATGTCAACAGCATAAATGCCACTGATCTATTTACTTAGTTCAGGTTCAGAAATTGAAAAATGAAAATCAAACTGCTGTAACCCTTTGAAAATCAAAAGTCTATGAGTGAAAATTATTTTTATTAATACATATTCAAGTTGCCTTTCTTGAACTTTCATGTTTAGACACAAAATGGTATTATTTCAGACTTATCTATTAATACCATGTGCCCTAGATTCATTGCTATAAATGGAATCAATAAACTCTTTTTCAGGGGTCAGGTTCTTTACTCTAAGATTTATCACTGTTAAACCTGAATTTTTGAAAATTGTATGTTGCTGATTCTTATACTTTAACAGTGGCTTATAATCATGTTTCCTTTCTGAACATATGATTCAGCTGTTATCAAGTGACCCTCCTACCTTCTCTACCTTGTTTATCTGTTCATATTCCTTCTCAAAGGGGGAGCATTTATTTAGGGGGAGAAATACTTCAGGAGAAGTCATACCTTCAGGGGGAGCTTCTTGCTCTAGCAGTCACTTGCATGCATAATGCACTTTGCACTCTTGTTTTTACTGTTTTTCTCTTTTTGATCATGTCAAAGGGGGAGAAAATCTTGTGTGACTCACTGTCACATTGTGTTGCCATCATCAAAAAGGGGGAGAATGTTGTGTCTCTTAGGCACAAGCATGTGCTATGTTACTTTGATGATAGCAATGCTATTTGGTTTTGATGATAGCAAGACAGTGAGTGCATTTGAGTGCATTTGATATTGTATTTTGATGATAGCAATGTTATTGTGCATTGATGATTGCAATAAACAAAGTACATTTCTATGCATTCTTATTCTTGAGCATTCTGCATATTGATAGCAACATGAATGATGATGTTTAGCATTGATGGCATTTGCTCTTTATATATGTGCATTGCATTATGTCAGATATCATGTCTCTGCATATATCATGTCTGGGTAGCAAAGTCTATACACTGGATTGTGTATTTGTGCATCATGCAAGTCTATACATTGGACTCTCGTTCAAGCCTATGCATTGCATTGGTTAAGTGTGCACAGCGTCATCGCACTTCATTAGAAGTATGTACAGCGTCAACGCGTGAAGTCTGTACAGCCGGGTCATATGCTCCTAAGTCTATGCATTACTGGTCATGCATCAGTATTCATCAAGTCTGTACAGCATGTCTCTCACGTTGGAAGTCTGCACATTGGTCTTCGATTTCAAGTCTATACACTGGCTTATTCTTCAAGTCTGTACAGCCATTTGCATTGGATTTCATGTCTAGACATTGCACTGTAGCATCCATTGTCTTCGTGTTGTGTTTACGTCTTCGTGTTAATTTTGTGTTCAAGTCTTCATGATTGTTTTTGTATTTCTATCTTCGAGTCATCTTTTCGCTGGGTCTTTAAGTCTGTCTAGGTTCAAGTGTCGTTTCACTTCGCGTTATCTTGTGTATCTGGTCTTCGTGTTGTGTTCGTGTCATTCCCTCTATTATGTCTTCGTGTCACTTACTGTAGTTCTTCGTATTGTTTCAGTGTCTACGTCGTCGTGTTACCCCATGTCAATTACTGTTCTTGACTTCGTGTCAAATCACTGTTCTGTCTTCGTGTTGTTCCTACACTCTGTGTCGATTTCATCTTTTGTCTTTGTCTTGTGTTCTCATAACCTCGTGTCGGTTACTGTTGTCTCCATGTCGTACTCACTCCGTGTCGTTTTTGTTCCACTGCGTGCAGAACATTGCAGCACTTCGTGTTGCTTTCTGTGCCACCACCTTGTGTCGTTCTCTGTGTAGTGTGTGTTTTTGTCACCACTATACTTCGTGTCGTTGTTCTTCACTTCGTGCTGTTTTCACCGTCTTCGTGCTGGTCTTTCCCATCAGACCTCGTGTCGTTCTCGCTTTAACCACACTTCGTGTTGCTTTACGTAGACCTCGTGTCTTGCTTGTTTGCAACCACTTCGTGTCGGTTTCTGCTGTCAGCCCATGTTGTCCTCGTGTTGTTTTTCACCTCGCGTCAGTTATTGTTTTCATCTTCTGCGTGTAGTTCTCTTTGTAGTGTTATCTCTGTTACAAGTTGCATATCGTGTTATCATTTATGTCTGTATGGTTTTACTTCGTGTCGTTTCTCCGTCTCAGGTCTTCGTGTCGTTCGTATGTTGAAACCACACTTCGTGTTGGTTTCTGTTCTGTCTCCATGTATCTTGTGTCGTTCTTCTTTTTACCTCGTGTTGTTTTATAACCTCACTTCTTGTCGTTCTCTTCGTTGTGTCTGTTCTGTCACAGTGTATCTCGTGTCATTCTTTCCTTACCTCGTGCTGAAGTCACCCTGTGTATCTCGTGTCGTTCTCAGTGCATCTAGTATTGCTACTACATACTTCGTGCAGATCTAGTTATTGTGGCCCTCAGTTTTAATGGCTTTTCATCTCCTTGCAGGTCCGAGGAAGAAATATTTCCACGTGACTGGGCAGCACGTGATCCGAGGCTATAATGAAGCCTGCTGAGAGACTGCCACGTGGTCCGAATTCTTAGGGCTGGAAATGTGGAGGTCACACGTCGTGGCTGATGCTGATGTTGCTGCTATATATATGAGACCTTCGTCCACAGATGAAGGCGATCGAGTTGGCAAGAAGAAAAGTCCATACAGAGAGCCACGATCCAGATAGAAAAAGAAAAGAGAAAGAAGAAGAGCAGAAGGAGAAGAAGAGGGAGAGATAGTGCTCGTGTGAAGAGAGAAGAAAGAGTGAAGAAGAAGAAGTGCAGCAGAGAGTGAGAGATTAGGAGAGCAGAAGAAAGAGAAAGAGAGAGATAGAAGTGTGAGCCGAAGAGTATAGAGGAGCAGAGATCGAGAGAGTGAAAGAGAAGAAGAAGAAGAGAAGAGAAGAGGAAGAAAAGCTTACCTGAAGATCTGTCTACTGGACCGTGGATCAAATCCAGGCCAGTCAGCTCCGTTGAGAGCCACATTGTGCATTTCGTGTTTCAGCTTTCTGTCTGCTGAAGTTATTTTCGTTTATTGTTTTTCCTTTGTTTTCTGGTTTGCTGTGCTTTCCGATACTCTGTAGAGAGGTCGGGGTTCCTCCTGTGGGTTCAGGAGAAGGGAGACTTTGTGTCTTCGGTTTGCAAGTAGCTGGGTGCTACTTGTGGTTGGTACCCTCCCGTGTGGAGGAAGAGAGACTTGAGTCTCTGGTTGTCTTTGACAGGGTGTCATCGGTTGTTTCCCTCCGGGTTGGAGGAAGGGAGATTGTTATCTCCGGTTGCAAGTAGCTGGGTGCTACTTGTTGATTCCCTCCGGTTTGGAGGAAGGGAGACTTGTCTCCGGTTCTGGGCTTGTGGATTCAAGTCCAGGGGTTCCCTCCAGGTCTGGAGGAAGAGAGACCGTGTGTCTCTGGTTTGCTAGTGACTTGTGTCACTAGTGGTTCCCTCCGGTTGGGAGGAAGAGGGGAGGCTGTTCCCCTGGTCAAGCTGTTTGGCAGCATTTGTTGCAGACTGAGTCTGCTGTTTCTAGCGTGAGCTAGTGGAAGCCACACTCGGATTGAGTGTGGGGTGGATGTAGGTCTGCTGGACCGAACCACCTAAAAACCTCTGTGCAGTGGTTTGATTTTTCTATATATTTTTTTTTTGCTTCCGCTAGATGTTTGCATAGGGGCGCTCCAAGTGTTTGATCACAGGTTCATTAAATGATTTAATCAGATCTTGTTCTGAGTGTTTAATCTGTTGAGTGAGCGAAAGTTTATTTGAGTGAAAGAATGGTTTGAATGAATACTCAGGTGCGCTTTGCTTTGGTTGCTCACTGTCTATTTGTTGAATTCCGCTACTGCTAATTAGTCTTTCAGATTTGATATATCTGTCTAGTTAGCATTCTAGATAGTTAGTGAGCATCATATTTTTAATTGGGTGAAGGCTATTAAATAGGTTATATTCATTCACCCCCCCTCTGAATACTACACCGAACCTAACAATCTTGACGAACATCGAACATGGGCAAGTATAGTGAAGGTATCAAGAGGAGTCATCATTTCTTTGACCCTTTTGATCCCCTCTCTAGTGAGCCTGTTGACCCATATTCTCCCCTTCACTTTATCGAGGAGGTCCATTATCACACCCCCTCCACACATGCCAGTCAACATCTCACCCTGCATGCATCCAGGCTCAAAAGCTTGGAATGGAAGAAACCCTCCACTTGGATAGAGTTACATGCATCATCATCTCCGGCATCATATAGGGGAGATGGAGTGAGTGAATTAGGATGTCTAGGTCCTCCCAAAGTTTGCCAGGCGAGCAGGCATCATGCACATGCTAGGTCCATGTTTGGATGTCCAGGACCACCACTGCACTGACTCAGGTATGAGTCTACACAGCTTATTCAGAGTCTACATCATCACCATATAGAGTCCAGCAACGCATGATATAAAGAGTTGGCTGACGCTCATAGACACCTCCCCGAGTTCCAAGAGGGTGATTACATCATGATCAGGGTTCGGCCTGAACCGTTTCCCTCTAGAGCCGTGAAGAAACTACAAGCTCGTGGTGTTGGCCCCTTTCTAGTATTGAGACGAGTTGGGTCCAGTGCATATGTTGTAGACTTACCAAATGACTATGGTATCAGCTCCACCTTCAACGTCTCGGATTTAGTGGCATATAGGGACCCGACAGTGATTCCTATTGAGTTATTTAGGCCTTCTCCACCTCTTGTGAGTGACCCCTCCCTTGAGAGCCCACTTCCAGCCCCGTCACCTCAGCAGCCTGAGCGGATAGAGAGTATACTAGATGAGCAGGTGACGACCACTAGGAGTGGAGCGTACCAGAGCTACTTGGTGCGATGGAGAGGACTGCCCGCATCCGATGATACATGGATGTGGAACGCATTTTTTGTTTTGTTTTGTTTTTTATATATATGGATTTATTATTTATTGATTTATTGATTTATTGGCGTGCCAGTCACCGGGGTGACAATTTTATTATGCGCTCGATCTGACTTTTAATCAGTCGATTGTGAAATCCGAGTCGAGACCCGAAGTCCGTCATACCATAAAGACTATGACGTTAATTACGCCCTTCCTAAGAAGGACAACCTTTGATTAAACGCCAAAAATAGGAGGAAGGTAGCGGCAAAAATAAGACTCAAACGAGAGAGAGGGTTGGTTCATCAGCAGGGCGTTAAATGGCCTGAGTGAAGCAAGGATACATCAAATGAGGAGCAAATCTGGCGGCATGTCCCCATTACCTTGGACTATGCCAGATGGGGATAGGAAACCACCCATGCAGCGGCAGGATGGGATCCGTAAAAGATCGGGTATATCTAACCCGGAATCTGGATAAGGACCGGTGCGACATGACACACCCTGTGCAGGCGCGATGTCTTATTGATATCCCCCTTCGGAAGACCATCGGAGAACATGCAAGGGCAGAACTCCGTGGGCCAGCGGGGTTAGGAGAGAATACCATGATCACTCAAGGTGATATGAATGAATTTTGGCAGCATATCCCCTTTATCCTGGATTATGCCAAGAGGGGATAAGCCATCATTCACGGGATGCCGGGATGAAAGCCGGGAAAGAGGGGGGGCACCAGGCCCGGAGCCCTCGCTCACATTCATGGCATCGATTGATGTTCCTTCGGAACCCATCGGAGCACATGTGATGACATAGCTCTTTGAGTCCATAAGGCTATAAAGAAATCCGGATCAGAACAGAACAATGTAGGGGAGGTCCTCCCCATTGATTTATTTCCTAAGGGATGCCAAGTGTTCTCCGTATATCCCTTGGATGGGTACAACATGGGGATCAAGGTTTAGGCCAAGAAGAAAGAGGTTCTCGGCGTAAGGATCAGGAGTATGGCCCGGCTTCTCGGCGTGGGCTGAAGGGAGCTCCCGGCACGCCATGAAGGGGGTTATCGGCCTAGGCCAAAGGGAGGAAGAAGAGGCTCTCGGCCTGAGGGTTCCCGGCGCGCTGAGTGCCGTGCCGGGAGCCATTGATGGCGCCGAGAGGGTATGGCGCCGAGAAGGAATTGATGCTTGGGCGCCGTGAGGGCTTATGGGGTTTTACGGTACCCTGTTTTGGGGGTTTTTCACGGGATTCAGACATGGCCTGGGGGGGGGGGGTGGACTCAGGAGGCAAATGAGGAAAGAGCCAGGGGTGTACCAAGTTGACAGCAAGGAATCATAGGTGAAAGGGGTTTGAGAGATCAGAATCACAGGGCCTTCGAACTCTCAGGAATAGGCTTCATGCCATTCATATTGCCGACCATCCAAGAGATCGAGAAATAACGGTTTCTGATCCCTGCAGTGGCCCTGGTGGCTTAAGAAATTTGGAGAAAATCACGGACTCCGCGACGTTTAAATCATCGATGGCGTTGAGGGAGAAAGGGGGGGAAACAAAGCCCGAAAATCCACAGTGAGGATTGGGGCTTTGTTGGCTCTGTCCCATCTTAAACAGGCATGCATATAAAGGGGAGCCGGCAGACGATTAACGTGTCGAGCTTGGATGAATTGAATTGGGCGGCATATCCCCCGGGCTTATAGACATGCCAAATAGGGATAGGAAGCCATCCACGTAGCGACGGGATGGAATCCAGATAAACAGCGGGGAATCTTCCCCTTTGAACTCCCTGCTCGGTTGGAGGGTCTATGATATTCATTTTCCCGAGGGATAGAGTCAAGCGGGGTGCGTATCGATCACACTCCCTTGGCCTTCCGGGGTTAACCCTATTGGATAGAATTTCGGCAGCGTTTACCCTTCTTTCGGGTCATGCCAAAGGAAATAGGCCGTCATCCACGGGTACGGGATGATAACCGAAAAGAAGGCTTGGGCTCCCTGATGATGTAGGTGCCCATGGCAATGCTTGCTATCCCCTCAAGAACCGTCGGGGCTTATACAGTGGTATGGCCCCTTAGGTTATGGGGTTATGAATGGATTTGATCTAAGATGATGTAGGGGAGGTTTCCTCCCGTTAATCTCATCCCTGAGGTACATATGGCGACCATGAATATCCCCTTCAGCCGATATAACAGGTTGGACAAGGGCTGAAAAGCAGATGAGGAGACAGGCTCCTGGTATGAGTGTATCGGCCTGAAAGGAGGATCTCGGTGCGGATTGATTAGCCAAAGAGGGGATCTCAGCATAGGAAGATGAACAGGCAAGGGGGTTCTCGGCGCGCTGGTTCCCGGCGCGCTCACCATTGCGCCGAGGGCTGTTGCTGCCGCCGAGGCCCAGTGGCGCCGAGAAGCTCCGACAGCCCTGTTTTGGAATTCAGATTTGATTGGGACCGTATCTGGGGATCAAATCAGTCTGGACTGTGGACTTCGATGCCATGGCATTAGGGTTTTGCTGAGGGGCCGAAGGGTCAAGGTCATCACTTATCAGAACCTTCTGGGATTGCATTCGTCTACAGACGGGACACATCTTCTATAGCCAGCAATTTAGGAAATCAAGAGATTGATGTCTCCGATTCCTAAACAACTTGGGGGCCTCGCAAGAAACTCAGATGCCTGCGAAGAATCTACCATCGAGACAGGAGGGGAGAGGGAAACAGGACCCAATAACCCATTAGATAAGGATTGGGGCCCTGACTTCATTCCTCTTTGAAGCACAGGCTCACGGGGATGACTCTAAAAACCGAGACGTCTAGAATATTGGACGTTCAGATGAAAGATACATTCATAGAAAGACAGAGGGAAAAACTTTGATTGCCTAATATCGAGCACGGCAACCACTAAATTTCATTTCATCTCATTATCACCACTTACATCGACTGCAAGGCTAAAGCCGAGAAACGGGTAAGGGGAGGAACAAAGGCAGGGAAGAAGAGAACTCTCGACCTCATCTGAATAGCTAAAGCATGAAGGAATATACCATTACATACAGAGGAAAGCAAAATAAAAGTGAACATGGGGGGGGAGGGTGGAGCATTGACTCCTCTCCCTCCCCCGAGCAGCCCACCTGGAGCTTCTTTTTCTTCTTCTCTTCTTCTTTCTTTTCAGTAGGGTCTCTTCTGTCTTTTCTATCTCTCTCCTTTTTTTTTTGTTCGCCTTCCTTCTTTTCGAGAGAAAGGGGGTTTTTATAACACCACCCTCTCCCCCTATCGGCATGATCATCTCTGCGCACGGTTGATGAGCTCCCGGCGCGCCTTATTCGGAGGCAGTAGGCTTCCCGGCGCCCCTTCCTCATATGGGTCTTGTTGGGCTCTCGGCGCCACATGGCTGGGCCCGTTTAGATCTTTTAGTCTTTTATGCTTCCTCATCAGTAAGCTTGAGCTGTTAAAGCCGCTTAATCTGTCCCTTCATTTGTCGGTCCCTCGAGTCCGTCAGGCTAGGCGAAGGCCCATCAATTGGTGAGTTAGCATAGCTTCATCAGAATATTTCTGGGGATTTTCATCAGTCAGTGGACTGCAGTTCTTCATCAGTACTGCCGTCTGAGCGACGATAATACCGGACATCAGCTTAGCCGGGGAGGGCTTCAGCCGGGTGACAGCTTCAGTAATGGACTCTCCGTAATCCTAGTTTTGCAGGAGTTCCTCGGGTCTTCATTTCTAATTCAATTTGATCTTTCGTCTCATCTTTATCTTTGATTATATTTCCGGTGTCAACAAATGCCCCCCACTTGCAGGTAGCGGGAGTGCAGAATAAATGACACGGTGCCTGCAGGTGCGTAATTCAGCATCTGATCTCATTTCTTAGCTTGGGATTGCTAATCATCTTTCATCTTGCAGCTTGGAAGCTTCTTTGCATTGACTTTTCTTATAATCCCTTTCAATTCCTTTTGATCTCTTTGTTTTGAATACAATGTCCCCTCGGGGCCCTTTATGTACTCCCTTCTCAATGAAAAGGACTCTTTGGCTTCATGTGTATCCATCTTCTTCTGCATGTGGTTTTATCACTTTGGGAAGTGGGGTAGTGGTTTTAGCAATTCCTCATGCGAATGGCTCGTACCTGGCAGGAGAGCGTCCACCCCTTCAGAGAAAGGATGGGGAACTCGCTCCACCGCGTGACGGCATCCGAGGGAGGTGCTTAAACCGAGTTCCGTTGGTAGTGGAATAGAAAGTTTAGAACATTGCCTGGAACAGCGGATGGCTCATCCCGGACAGGTTTTAAAGCTAGGCGGGGTGAAGTGCCAACCGACCAGTATGTGATTTCATCATCGGTATTGGGTTTATATCGATGCAAGGGAGTTTTATAGGTCTCTTCAGAATAGACATAGGGTCTAGACTGGGTAGATTTGATCACAGGTGGGACATTGAAGGGTGCATGGTTTTCATCAGGGCAGACGTAAGGTCTAGCCTGGATAGGGTTTCATCATTGATCGGGCGAGGTGCCGGTCGATCAATAGCTGGTGTCATCATCGATATTGGGTTTATATCAATGCAAAGAAAGTGTTATGAGTTTCATCAGAATAGACGAAGGGTCTAAACTGGTAGGGTTTTAATTGGACATGGTTTCATCGCTGATCGGGTGAGGTGCCAGTCGATCAGTGGTTGGTTTCATCGTCGATATGGGGCTTATATCGATGCAAAGAGTTTCATAGGTTTCATCAGTATAGACGTAAGGTCTAAACCGGACAGAGGATTTCATCATTGATCGGGTGAGGTGTCGGTCGATCAACGGTGGGACATATGTAGAGGTGTAGGTCTCCTCAGGATAGACGTAAGGTCTATTCCAGCAGGTTTTATGGCGGGTGGGACTTTTGCCAAGAAATACGTAGGTTTCATCGGGATAGGCATAGGGTCTATCCTGGTAGGGTTTTATCGTTGGCCGGGCAAGGAGCCGATCGGTCAAGGGATGGTTTAGGAGTTTGATCAGGGCAGACGTAAGGTCTGAACTGGCCAGGCTTTATCAGACTGGTGACCGGTTTTATTGTCGGTGGGACATGTGAAAAGAGGGTATGTAGATTTCATCAGGATAGACGTAAGATCTACCCCGGAAAGGCTTTATCATCGGTGGGGCATAGAGCCAGATGACCGACAGAAGGCCTCGTCAGTGAAGGGTAGGTGAAGGCAACGTGCCGGTTGGCATGGAACTTCTGAATTACCACATTACCGACCCAAGAGCCCTTTCGGGTTTTCGTCGGAGCCGGCCCCCTCTTGCTTTTGCCCACGCGTCCTTTCGGATTTTCACGTGACGGGGTACCCGATTTTGCCTGCAGTGCCCTTTCGGGTTTTCACCACAGCTGGGTTTTAGCCCTTTTTGCCCTTGTCCAGAATGCCTGAACAAGTCTGGCGGGGTATCTCTATTTTCAACCCCATTTTTTTTGTACTTTTTTTTGTCGTTTTCTTTCTCTTTATCTTTTTTCATTGTCTTTTCTGGGACCAGAACTTTCATCCTATGGACCATGGCGCCATATGCTTATTGTAGACACACGATCATTGATGTGGGTGCCAACATCAATGCAAAGGGAAGTAGGGTTTCATGATCTATCCAGACGAAAGGTCCGAATTGATTCAGAGGATATGAATAGCAACTCGGGCACGAGGCCGTTTGCCGAGAATATGAGTTTCATCGTTAATGTGGGGTTTAACATTAACGCAAAGGAATGTAGTTTCATGATCTATCCAGACAGAGGGTCTGAATAGATTCAAAGAGCAGTGTTGTGCTATGTCAGAGCGGACGGAAGGTCTACCCTGGATGGATTTTAGCGTCGATCAGGCAGCGTGCCCATCGATCGATAACAGGTTTCATCATTGGTATTGGCTCATCCCAATGCAAGGATTTCATATGTTTCATCAGGATAGACGTAGGGTCTAAACTGGATAAGGTTTCATCACTGATCGGGCAGTGTGCCAGTCGATCGGCAGCGAGTTTCATCATCGGTATTGGGTTTATACTAATGCAAGGATTTCGTAGGTTTCATCGGGATAGACGTAGGGTCTAGCCCGGACAGGTTTCATCACTGATCGGGCAGTGTGCCAGTCGATCGGCATCGAGTTTCATCATCGGTATTGGGTTTATACCAATGCAAGGATTTCATAGGTTTCATCGGGATAGACGTAGGGTCTAGCCCGGACAGGTTTCATCGCTGATCGGGCAGTGTGCCAGTCGATCGGCAACGAGTTTCATCATCGGTATTGGGTTTATACCAATGCAAGGATTTCATAGGTTTCATCGGGATAGACGTAGGGTCTAGCCCGGATAGGTTTCATCGCCGATCGGGTAGTGTGCCAATCGACCAGCAGCAGGTTTCATCACGGCGGGACGTAAAGGGACCTGTAGATCTAGTCGGAATAGACGCAAGGTCTAAATCGGACAGGGTTTCATCGCTGATCGGGCAAAGTGCCGGTCGATCAGCATCAGGTTTCATCATTAGTATTGGGTTTATACCAATGCAAGGATTTCATAGGTTTCATCGGGATAGACGTAAGGTCTAAACCGGACATGGTTTCATTGTTGATCGGGCAGTGTGCCAATCGGTCAACAGCAGGTTTCATCGCGGTGAGACGTAGGATAGGTTTCATTGGGATAGACGTAAGGTCTAAACCAGACGGGGTTTCATTGTTGTGGGTCTTAGACAGAAACAAGTGAAAGTGTTTTATCAGGACAGACGGAAGGTCTATCCCGAAGTGGGTCTATAATCGAGGGAATTTTTCTCGAGCAATGCATGAAGACTTCAACAGAATAGACGTAAGGTCTATTCCGGATGGGTTTAATCGTTGATCGGGCAAGGCGTCGGTCGATCGATGAGGAGTTTTATGGTGGGAGGTGAGGCTTTCTTTGGAATCACCACATTACCGACTCAAGCGCCCTTTCGGGTTTTCGCCGGAGCCGGCCCCCTCTTGCTTTTGCCCACGCGCCCTTTCGGGTTTTCACATGGCGGGGTACCCGATTTTGCCCGTAGTGCCCTTTGGGTTTTCACCACAGCTGGGTTTTGGGCTATTTTTGCACTTGTCCCTAATATAGGAGCAAGTCTGGCGGGGTATCTCTATTTTTAACCCCATTTTTTTTTACTTTTACTTTTTTTTTGTTCTTTCTTCTTCCTTCCTTTTTATAGGGTGACAGGTGGGAATGCCACCAGCTTAAGATGAGGGTAGCTTGGTTAGGGCGGAGTGCCACTAGACCAAGAAAAGGGTAGCTCGGCTAGGGCAGAGTGCCGCTAGACCAAGGAAACGGGTATCTCGGCTAGGGCGGAGTGCCGCTAGACGAAGAAAGGGTGTAGCTTGGCTAGGGCGGAGTGCCGCTAGACCAAGGAAGGGGTAGCTTTGCTAGGGCGGAGTGCCGCTAGACGAAGAAATGGGTAGCTCGGCTAGGGCGGAGTGCCGCTATACCAAGAAATGGGTAGCTCAGTTAGGGCGGAGTGCCGCTATACCAAGAGATGGGTAGCTCGGCTAGGGCGGAGTGCCGCTAGACCAAGGAAAGGGTAGCTTGGTTAGGGCGGAGTGCCGCTAGACCAAGGAAGGTAGCAGCTTGGCTAGGGAGGAGTGCCGCTAGACCAAGGAAGGTAGCTCGGCCAGGGCAAAGTGCCGCTAGACCAAGAAATGGGTAGCTCGGTTAGGGCGGAGTGCCGCTATACCAAGAGATGGGTAGCTCGTTAGGGCGGAGTGCCGCTAGACCAAGGGATGGGTAGCTCGGCTAGGGTGGAGTGCCGCTAGACCAAGGAAAGGGTAGCTTGGTTAGGGCGGAGTGCCGCTAGACCAAGGAAGGGGTACAGCTTGGCTAGGGCAGGGTGCCGCTAGACCAAGAAATAGGTGTAGCTCGATTCGGGCGGAGTGCCACTAGACCAAGAAATGGGTAGCTTGGTTAGGGCGGAGTGCCGCTAGACCAAGGAAGGGGTAGCTTTGTCTGATCACTCGGGGAATGCCGGTTGTGCCGCATGATACAGCTTTAGTTGTCTTCCGTTGAGTGGGGAGAATTGGATTTCCCCTCGATGGTTAACAACCACGTAGGCCCCTCCTTCATAGACCCTCTGTATCACATAAGGACCTTCCCAATTAGCATTCAGCTTTCCTTTTGGGTTGGACGCCATGACTTCTTTTTTCTTGACCATGACAAGGTCACCCTTCTTGAATTCTCATCCTCTTACGAGTTTGTTGAATGCAGCGGCCATGCGGGCCTGATACATTTGGATACTCTTCTGGGCTTGGAGGCGCTTCCCTTCCAATTCAGCCAGTTCTTCTAGTCTTCTTTCTGCATTGGTCTGTTCGCCATGGGCCAGGCCATATTGGACTGCCACTCTGAGTGACGGGACTTCCAGCTCTAGCGGAACCACAGCCTCTGAGCCGTATACCAGCGAGTATGGTGAGCACCCTGTAGGTGTCTTGAAGACGGTGCGGTATGCCCACAGAGCTTCATACATTTTCTCTTCCCAGTCCTTCTTATTGGAACTGACGACCTTGGCCAGCAAGGTGCAGAGAGTCTTGTTAAAAGCTTCTGCTAATCCGTTTGCCTGTGGATTGTAAGGAGTGGAAGTTCTCCATTCGATCTTATACTTCTCAGCAAGCCGATAGACCTTCTGATTTCTGAAATGACTTCCATTGTCAGATATTATTCGGCTGGGGATCCCGACCCAGAAGATAATGTTCTGCTTGATGAATCTGGCGACCAGTTCACCAGTCACTTCTCTTAATGCTATAGCCTCCTCCCATCTGGAGAAGTAATCTGTTATGGCCAGTATGTACTTATGTCCGACCGAGGAAGTCGGAAGTGGCCCGACTACATCGGTTCCCCATTGTGCGAATGGCCAGCTGGGAACTGTAGGGTGCAGAGTTGTAGGAGGCCTTCTAGGCACAGTAGCATGCTCCTGGCATTTCTGGCATGATTTTACAAATTTACAGCAGTCTTCAAACATGGTGGGCCAATAGTATCCCAGCTTCTTGATTTCTATCTTCATCTTGGGACCAGCCTGGTGGGCACCTGCTGTCCCAGCATGTATCTCTTTCATCACTTGCCAGGCTTCCTCAGTTGACAGACAGCGGAGTAGAATCTTCTTGCGTGCATCTGCCATTATTTGGAACAAAATTCCATTCCTGAGTTCCTAAGAATCTTTGATTCTTATGAGTTTCATCTTTTCTTCTCTTATCTGCGACAGTTGTTGGTGTAGAAACCACTGCAGCAGGTGCTGTCTCCAATCAGGCGCTTGCTCTGTGCCGATGGTGGCAACTTCATTTTCTTCGGGGCACCCTTCTAGCATACTGGGGACTTACCGCCGGTTCATAACGACAATGTTCAGTGTCTTATTTGGCGGAACTGCTAGTGAGCTGGCCAGCTTTGCCAGTGCATCAGCCTGGGCATTGTGTCCACGACCCACATGCTTGAGCTCAATATGGTAGAATTTCACCATGAGGCGCACAGCTTCTTGGTGGTAGGGATTCAGTTCTGGCTTCCGCACTTCGAACTCCCCTTGGATCTATTTTATTATCAGCGTCGAATCCCCGAATACTTGAAGCATTTGGATACCCATGTTGAGGCTGACATATAGCCCGATTATCAGATCGGCCTCATTATTGGTGCAGGGCTTGTTTATAGAACATGAAGTATGCACGACCTCCCCTTCTGGTGATTTCAGCACAATACCGGCTCCAGCCCGTATTCTGGTCTCTCCATCGGAGTCCGTCTCTGTTCTAGATGCTCCATCAAAGAATAGTTGCCACATAACTGACTGGGTCTGGCAGGCCTCGAGTGTCTCATCATCGGGTAACTTAGTCCCTAGCATATCATTTTCGACGCAGGATGCTCTGTGAAGAAATCAGCCACGGCCTGTCCTTTTATCACCCTCTGGGGTGTATAGGTAATATCGAATTCCATCAGGATCACTGCCCATTTTCCCAACCGGCCTTTCAGTACTGGCTGAGTCAATATGTATTTGAGCGGGTCTGCTGCAGATATCAATCTGACTTCATGTGACAACATATAGTGTCGGAGCTTTTTGACAGCAAAGACTAGTGCCAAGCAGGTCTTCTCTATGTAGCTGTAGCTTTCTTCAGTTCTAATCAGCCTTCTGCTCAGATAGTATAAGGCTTGTTCTTTGCCTTCTTCATTTATCTGTGCCAGCATTGCCCCCAGGGAACAGTATGTGGCTGCGATATACAATATCAAGGGCCTACCCTTAATTGGTGCCCCCAGCACCGGAGGGGCCTTGAGGTATTCTTTCAGCTTCTCAAAGGCTTCCTGACAGCCATCGTCCCAGAGGAACGGCACATCTTTCATCATGAGCTTGTGAAAGGGGTGGCATCTTCCCGATAGATTTGATATAAATCGTCGGATGTAGGCCAGACGCCCTTGCAGGGATCTCAACTCGTGCAGATTCCTTGGTGGAGGGAGCTCCTGGATAGCTTTAATCTTGGATGGGTCAATTTCAATGCCCCTATGACGGACAATAAACCCGAGGAATTTTCCACTGGACACGCCGAAGGCCCATTTCATAGGGTTCATTTTAAGCTCATATTTGCGCAACCTCTGGAACAGTATCCTCAGGTCTTGCAAATGGTCTTCTCTTCTGCTGGTTTTCACCACCAGATCGTCAATGTAGCACTCTACTTTCTTGAAGAGCAAATCATCAAAGATCTTTGTCATGGCTCTTTGGTATGTAGCGTCGGGATTCTTAAGGCCAAAAGGCATCCTTTTGTAGTGGAATATCCCCTTCGGGGTACGGAATGCAGTGTGCACTCTGTCTTCCTCAGTAATCCAGATCTGGTTATATCCGGATGACCCATCCATAAACGATAGGGCCTCATGACCAGTAGTCGCATCGATCATCACTTCAGTGATTGGTACTGGGAAGTCATCTTTCGGGCAAGTCTTATTAAGGTCCCGGAAATCAACACATATTCTGATCTACCCATTCTTCTTCTTTACGGGCACTATATTGGCTAGCCATGTAGTGTATTGATTTTCTTCAACAAAGCCTACATCAATTAGCTTGTCAACCTCTTTGTTAATCTGATTTATTAATTCAGGGCGCATTCTCCTGGAAGGCTGCTTTACAGGGCTAGCCTCTGGGTTTATTGCCAATTGGTGCTGTGCCACATCAAAACTCAGTCCCGGCATTTCATCATATGTCCATGCAAAGCAGTCTCGGAATTCCTTCAAAAACTATATATACTGTTCCCTGGTAGCTGGCTCCAGCAGTGCACTAAGGAATGTCGGCCTTGGCTCATCTGCAGTTCCCAGATTTATTTCCACAAGCTCATCGACGGTGGCCTGACCTCCGTCTTCGACCTCGGGCGGGGCTTCTTGTAAGTCAATGAAGCCTCCCGGGATATAATCTTCTTCAGTTTCATGATTTTCTGTTTCATCATACTGGTCATCAGCGGGTGCCGGCTCATCATATACGGCCAAAATTGTTGTATTCTGTTCAGTATGCCCCGAGGACGTAACTGGATCAGCAGGAAACTCAAAGACGGAGTCTTCCGCCCTTAGAGGCTCTTCTGATGCAGACTCCCTTGAGAGATCATCATTCTGTAGAGCCCGGACTTCTTCTAGGATGCGCTCAAACTCTAGGCATTCCCTCAGCTCTTTGGCTGCTTGATCCTCATCCGGGATTCCCGTGTCAAACTTTGCTTCAGCATGGAACAGATCTTCTTTGCAAGGTAGGTCTTCCCAGCACCAATCTTTCTTTGCTTCATCAGACGTCCCCGTCTCCGGCTGACTGTCTGGGGCTTCATTGTTCATTATGGATTGATAAATGATTTCTTCATCTTCCAAGGGGTATTTGTCATATCCTACCTCGGGAGGGTCTTCATGCTGGTAGGAGACAGATATGACATCCACCTCAGCTTCATAGTATTCTTGAAGGGTATAACCCAATCCTGGGTGCTGAGTGATCTTCCTTAGTTCTTTATTATCCCGAGGCGGATCCCATAGCTCCTGGAACGCCTTCTTTTGGGCAGCAGGTTGTAGCGATGGCATCTGCATCTTAGAGAACATCTGCGAAACCCGTCGGGTAGTATAGTCCAAGCCCGTAATCGGCACCATCTGGTTTACAGCCTCTTCAGGGACCATGCAGTCTTGATCATCTTCCTCGACTGACTCGCCAGTATAGAATATGGTAGGAGGCTCGCAGAAGCGAGGGACTTCCATAGTCTTCAGTGGCAGCACCGTCTGGTACTCAAGGCTGACGATGGGTTTAAATAAACCCTGCGGCACCTCCACTTGTGTGTACTTTTCTTTCATTTCTTCATTGATATCATATGGGTGAATGCTAGGAGGGGTGATCCGAGCAAAGTCACCGGCATAAGAGATGTGAGCTACCTCATGCTTTTTAATATAGCCCATTGGTGGCGGTGGAGACCAATTTCTTGCCTTCGTCGTCGGCTTCTTCTGGCTGGCCACAGCCTCTTTCTTTTTCACCCTTCTGTGACACCTCGGTGTAGTAGGATGCATCGAGCATATGACACTCGAATACTTCGAAGGGATGCAGATCTGCAAAGACCCTCTCTTCTTTTCCTTCATGGCAGTATTTAATGCATTGATGTAACGTGGACGGCACTATCTGATATTCATGCAGCCACGGTCTCCCCAGCAGGGCCTTATATGTGGTGTTGGAGTCGATTACATAGAATCGTACCACGGTAGTGAGATCCCCCAATGTGAGGTTAAAATCAGCCACCCCGAGGGGCGTCTCACATTTCTGGTTGAATCCTGCAATTTTCATGTCTCTGACCTTGGTAAGCTGCAGATCAAAGTAATATTTTTGGTAGATGCGGTATGGGAGAATGTTAACGGCAGCCCCGGGATCTATCAGTATCCTGTTCAGTGGCTGACAGTTCAGGGAGCCCCTCATATACAGCGGTTTGTTATGGCCGGAATTCGGAATCAGCATGTCATCCTCTGTGAATGTAACTGACGGCCCGGAATTCACTTCTGTCAAGAGTGCATCATATTGTGCCGGCGACTGCAAGGCATCAACAATTGCTTGGCGAGCCTCCTCACTCAGAGAGAGAATCTCCCAGATGGAGAATCTAGTAGGGAGCTTTTTTAGCATTTTCATGATCCGGCTGCCCACCCTGACATTAGACAGTCTCATTTCTTCCGCCCATCGGGGTTTTGGAGGTTCATGTGGTGCTCGTGACCTCTGCTGCCCAGTGCCGGTTTCATCCCCGGGATTGATTTCTTGGGGGGCTTCTTCTATAGCAACGGCCCCTGGTGCCGTCAAAGGGTTATCCCCTTCTTTCTCATTCTGCTCGTAGGCTACAGACGTCGATTGCTGGGGTCCCTTGCCTTTATCTGGCCCAGCCTGTATCGATTGCCCATCTTCTAGACTAGACAGAAATTCCAGAAATGTTGGAGTTTGACCTCCTTTCTTCTTCTCTTGGTACAAGCCGGTAGGGGGAGGAACCTGGACACCTCGTACCTCCGGTTCGGGAATCTGGTAGGGTTGTTCCCCTCTGAACATAATGTTATGATTAGCTGGTGGTGGGCGCCCCCACCTTCTTCCGGAGTGTGTTGTATGTACTGAGGTTGAGGCCTCCGCATGGTTGGCTTCTAGTAGGGCATTTGATGTTTCATCCTCATCGTCCTCCCCGGGCAAGGAAAAGAGCACTGACAGAGTGTTACACTGTACTGTCGTGACTTTCTTTCCTTTTTGGACTTGGGCCGTCTCTTCTTCTTCTGGGAACTTGGCTTTGCCAGCTCCTGCCCCAGAAGGGCTCAGTCTCATCTTTTCTTTGTTCTGCCTCTAGCTGCTCTTCAATTTTCAATTCTTCGAGCTGCTCCCAGAGTATACAGTCTTTTACCAGCAGTTGTTTGGGCTTTTTCTGCTCATATTCATCGAGCTCATTGATATACTACTGTAGACGCCTGGCTGCAGGACTTACTTCTTTATGTGCGGGTAGGGGGACTTGTCTTCTTCGATTATGAGTGGGGATCCGGATGACCGGCCCTGTTTCAGCTGTGCGCCATACTGGCTTTACTGGAGGTGGTTCGGGTCTTGGTGTGACACCGCGGATAACTGCTCCATTGGTATTGACTGCGGGAGTCTTCTTTCTGTTCTTTATGGGTTTCATCTGCCATCCTTCCTGATCCTTCAGTGGGGTGAGGAAGCAAGCTTCATAAGTATGCCTGGTACATTCTTCAACGGCCTCCTTAGGGAGCTGTTGGTAGATTGAAATCATATTGACGGCCATTTTTAATGCCGGAGGCTCATGTGGACGAGGTGGCTCTACCTGGTAATCTCCCAGCTGTAGCTCGCCCTTTTTGACCATGCCTTCCATAATATCTTTGAAGGCGTAGCAATCTTCAATTGCGTGCCCCAGCGCACGGTGATATGGACAGAACAGTGGATCACCTTTCTTCGCCGCGTCATCGGGTCTCTTTGGCTCAGGCAATGTTACCTTGTTGAACTTGTATGCCCAGTTGAATAGTGCGGCTGTCTTATCTTTCGGGAAAGAGTACGGCTTTCTCATTTTGTTTCTCAGAGAGACCTTATCTTTTCTTTCTGCTGTGTCTGCTGGTGGGGGAGCTTCATCTGCCCCCTTCTTCCCTTCTGTTGTTCGAAGGTTCTGAAATCGACGGTGTTGGCCTCAGAGTGCATTGGTCGTCGATCATTAGATTTCCCTTTAGCACAGTTGGAGCATTGGCCATCGGACGCTTAGATAGGAACGTCTCGACCTCCGCTACTATATTGTTCAATCGGTCAAATGTTCTGACATCTGCACCAATCATCTTTTCCAGTACCTCTCTCCTGAGGCTCTGCTTACATATTTGCATTGCATCTTCTTGATGAGGAGGTCTTCTGCATCTCATAGCTAAGTTCCTCCACCTTTTGATGTAGTCCAGTGCTGTTTCATCTTGCTTTTGCCTGGTCGCATATAGTTCTGCTATTGTAATTTCTCTTTCCGTGACGTGAAATCTGTCGCGGAACTTTCTTTGCATGTCAGGCCAATCGGTCACTGACCCAGCCGGCAGGCTTGAATACCATTTAAAAGCTATCCCGGTGAGGGATGAGCCGAAGAACTTAAGCAGATAAGCTTCATCAGCTGCCAAGTCACCCATGATTATGGTGTAGTAAGCTACGTGCTCCCTGGGAGAGCCCTGGCCATTAAACTTTTCAAACTTTGGCGGCTTGCTGATGCCTGGAGGTAGTCTCTTAGCAGCATACTGGGGAGGATATGGTACCTTGTATACATCGTAGGTACTAGCATCATCACCAGTCTTTTCAGATAGCTTCATCTCCACCATCTTTTCAATCATCAGCTTCTGGGCTATGGCTGGATCTATGCTTTCCGGGAAGAAGTGAGCTTGTTGCTGACCATAAGGAGTTGTCATCACAGTTGCGCGCAAGGCTGGCGCGACAGGCTGCGCCTGAGATGCAGAGGGCTGAGCTACCGTCTGCTGCGGAACGGGTTGGCTTGGTGCTTTGCCCTTATCAGCCAGGAGAGGATTAGCTGGGATAGCCGTCTCTGTTGAGCTGGAAGTATGCCCCACAGGCTCGGCTTGCTTGGAGACCGGTGTAGCTTCATGTCTCTCATTGAGCTGTCTTCTGAGAGCATTGATCTCCTGCTGGTATCTTCTGAACATCATCTGGATCATGGGATCCAGGGTGGACGGGATCTGTAGATCTTCTGAAGTCCCTTCAGCATCATCAACGAAGGGATTGTCTCCCTCTTCCGTTGTTACCACATTAACTGTCATAGTGGTGATCTTGTAGACTTCATCATTAGTCTTCATCTTATCCTTTGCCGCCTGGCCTCTCCTTGTGATGGGGCCTGGTCTGGTTGCTAGTTTGAGTAGTTCATCTGGCTGTGTCGGTAACACATCCTGCCCTTTGACAAGCCCGGCCATATTGCAGGCAAAGATCTGCATCTTTTCCCTCTGCCTAAAGACTTTCCTTTTCATCTGATCGGGGTATTTGAGCCGGTCAAAGACTGATATTCTTTCTCTGGCTTCTTCCCTATGCAGGTCTTCTTTCCCATATCCGGCCCTGCGGCCTTCCCCATAATCATTGGAATCGGAGGAGGAGACTCCGAGCATCACTTCTTGAAGGGTTTCTTCCTCTTCTTCATCCACGGTGCCCAGGGCACGGGATAATCTTTGCTGACCGAGGGCAGAGTTCCCCAGGTAGTGGAAGTAGTCTTGGACTACTTGTTTCATCTCCTCTGGGTTGTGCCTTTGTGGCTCTGGTTGGAGCATCAGCCTTTCTGGCCTCTTTGCTGATGAGCCAGTCTTGCCACCTGAGCATTCAGATGCTCGGCTTTGGAATATCTAAATATATCAGCCTGTCTGGCACAGGCTCTTGGTCTTCTTGGAATGGCAGCAGCAACTGGTTTGCTTGTTCTCATTCTTTCTTCTTTCTCAAATCTTTTGTCGCCATCCTGGCAGCAGTTGGCAGCAGCGTCATAGTTCTTCCTTTGCCATCTTCTGCCCCCAGCCCTGGGATGGGGGACCGAGAGGTCTTGCTTCTGCTCATATTTTCTGCCCCTCATCCTGGGGCGAACAGTGGTCAGATTTCTTTCTTCATTTTCTTTCTCATCTTTCTTACCCCAAGCCCTTGGGTAAACAGCAGCATCATCTCTTATGTCTTTTCCTTCTCTTCTTCTGCTTCCTGCCCTGAAGCGGGCAACAGCATCCTCGGTAGCTTTCCCCTCATCTCGAGTTGGGGCCCAGCTCTGAATCTTCTTTGGTCGCCAGACCTATTTATATCTTGCTGGCTTGGGCGCCAGCGGCTTCCTCTCATCAGTTTCCCAGTTGGCCCTCCTGGTGGCCAGATTTTGGAACTTGTTGTTGATCTGGACGGTCGGGACAATCCTGTCCGGCCGGACTTCTCTCGGGCGACCGTTGAGGTTCACCCTAACGTCACCCATCACCATCGTCTTCCCAGAATTTGAAAGACGACGGTCGGCAGCAGCATACCGGCTCCTCCGGTTAGTTCTTTTCTTCATTTGGGCAGCAGCGGGGACCGTGTCCCTCCTTTGAACATGATGAACATAGCAGGCGACGGCTGTCGAGGTCGTCCTCTCTGGTAAGCTACCCTTGTTATCAACAGTCTTCACCGGGGCACTTGCAGCAGTGCCTTGCTCGTTGTTGTCGACCGGCAGAAGGTCGGTGAAGACGAGGCCCAGGCAGTTGGGCAGCCCGACAGTAGGGGGCATCGACCCGAATGACAGCGGTACAGGCAGGTAACCCTCTCGGACATGCACATCGATCAGTTGTTGGTCGAAGCATACCGACATGATTCCAGCCGTCATTATAGCTTCCTGGAAATAAGGAAAGCGCACAGAATTAGAAATTTGAGGGGGGCCCGCTGGGCCTCATATTTTTGGCGTAGAGATGAAGGGAGACTCTGTCCCACCGGGCGTCCCAGACTTGTGGAACGCGCTTTTTGTTTTGTTTTTTATTTTATATATATATGGATTTATTATTTATTGATTTATTGATTTATTGGCGTGCCAGTCACCTGGGTGACAATTTTATTATGCGCTCGATCTGACTTTTAATCAGTCGATTGTGAAATCTGAGTCGGGACCCGAAGTCCGTCATACCATAAAGGCTATGACGTTAATTACGCCCTTCCTAAGAAGGACAACCCTTGATTAAACGCCAAAAATAGGAGGAAGGTAGCGGCAAAAATAAGACTCAAACGAGAGAGAGGGTTGGTTCATCAGCATGGCGTTAAATGGCCTGAATGAAGCAAGGATACATCAAATGCGGAGCAAATCCGGCGGCATGTCCCCATTACCTTGGACTATGCCAGATGGGGATAGGAAACCACCCATGCAGCGGCAGGATGGGATCCATAAAAGATCGGGTATATCTAACCCGGAATCCGGATAAGGACCGGTGCGACATGACACACCCTGTGCAGGCGCGATGTCTTATTGATATCCCCCTTCGGAAGACCATCGGAGAACATGCAAGGGCAGAACTCCGTGGGCCAGCGGGGTTAGGAGAGAATACCATGATCACTCAAGGTGATATGAATGAATTTTGGCAGCATATCCCCTTTATCCTGGATTATGCCAAGAGGAGATAAGCCATCATCCACGGGATGCCGAGATGAAAGCCGGAGAAGAGGGGGGGCACCAGGCCCGGAGCCCTCGCTCACATTCATGGCATCGATTGATGTTCCTTCGGAACCCGTCGGAGCACATGTGATGACATAGCTCTTTGAGTCCATAAGGCTATAAAGAAATCCGGATCAGAACAGAACAATGTAGGGGAGGTCCTCCCCATTGATTTATTTCCTAAGGGATGCCAAGTGTTCTCCGTATATCCCTTGGATGGGTACAACATGGGGATCAAGGTTTAGGCCAAGAAGAAAGAGGTTCTCGGCGTAAGGATCAGGAGTATGGCCCGGCTTCTCGGCGTGGGCTGAAGGGAGCTCCCGGCACGCCATGAAGGGGGTTATCGGCCTAGGCCAAAGGGAGGAAGAAGAGGCTCTCGGCCTGAGGGTTCCCGGTGCGCTGAGTGCCGTGCCGGGAGCCATTGATGGCGCCGAGAGGGTATGGCGCCGAGAAGGAATTGATGCTTGGGCGCCGTGAGGGCTTATGGGGTTTTACGGTACCCTGTTTTGGGGGTTTTTCACGGGATTCAGACATGGCCTGGGGGGGGTGGACTCAGGAGGCAAATGAGGAAAGAGCCAGGGGTGTACCAAGTTGACAGCAAGGAATCATAGGTGAAAGGGGTTTGAGAGATCAGAATCACAGGGCCTTCGAACTCTCAGGAACAGGCTTCATGCCATTCATATTGCCGACCATCCAAGAGATCGAGAAATAACGGTTTCTGATCCCTGCAGTGGCCCTGGTGGCTTAAGAAATTTGGAGAAAATCACGGACTCCGCGATGTTTAAATCATCGATGGCGTTGAGGGAGAAAGGGGGGGAAACAAAACCCGAAAATCCACAGTGAGGATTGGGGCTTTGTTGGCTCTGTCCCATCTTAAACAGGCATGCATATAAAGGGGAGCCGGCAGACGATTAACGTGTCGAGCTTGGATGAATTGAATTGGGCGGCATATCCCCCGGGCTTATAGACATGCCAAATAGGGATAGGAAGCCATCCACGTAGCGACGGGATGGAATCCAGATAAACAGCGGGGAATCTTCCCCTTTGAACTCCCTGCTCGGTTGGAGGGTCTATGATATTCATTTTCCCGAGGGATAGAGTCAAGCGGGGTGCGTATCGATCACACTCCCTTGGCCTTCCGGGGTTAACCCTATCGGATAGAATTTCGGTAGCGTTTCCCCTTCTTTCGGGTCATGCCAAAGGAAATAGGCCGTCATCCACGGGTACGGGATGATAACCGAAAAGAAGGCTTGGGCTCCCTGATGATGTAAGTGCCCATGGCAATGCTTGCTATCCCCTCAAGAACCGTCGGGGCTTATAGAGTGGTATGGCCCCTTAGGTTATGGGGTTATGAATGGATTTGATCTAAGATGATGTAGGGGAGGTTTCCTCCCGTTAATCTCATCCCTGAGGTACATATGGCGACCATGAATATCCCCTTCAGTCGATATAACAGGTTGGACAAGGGCTGAAAAGCAGATGAGGAGACAGGCTCCTGGTATGAGTGTATCGTCCTAAAAGGAGGATCTCGGCGCGGATTGATTAGCCAAAGAGGGGATCTCGGCATAGGAAGATGAACAGGCAAGGGGGTTCTCGGCGCGCTGGTTCCCGGCGCGCTCACCATTGCGCCGAGGGCTGTTGCTGCCGCCGAGGCCCAGTGGCGCCGAGAAGCTCTGACAGCCCTGTTTTGGATTTCAGATTTGATTGGGACCGTATCTGGGGATCAAATCAGTCTGGACTGTGGACTTCGATGCCATGGCATTAGGGTTTTGCTGAGGGGCCGAAGGGTCAAGGTAATCACTTATCAGAACCTTCTGGGATTGCATTCGTCTACAGACGGGACACATCTTCTATAGCCAGCAATTCAGGAAATCAAGAGATTGATGTCTCCGATTCCTAAACAGCTTGGGGGCCTCGCAAGAAACTCAGATGCCTGCGAAGAATCTGCCATCGAGACAGGAGGGGAGAGGGAAACAGGACCCAATAACCCATTAGATAAGGATTGGGGCCCTGCCTTCATTCCTCTTTGAAGCACAGACTCACGGGGATGACTCTGAAAACCGAGACGTCTAGAATATTGGACGTTCAGATGAAAGATACATTCATAGAAAGACAGAGGGCAAAACTTTGATTGCTTAATATCGAGCACGGCAACCACTAAATTTCATTTCATCTCATTATCACCACTTACATCGACTGCAAGGCTAAAGCCGAGAAACGGGTAAGGGGAGGAACAGAGGCAGGGAAGAAAAGAACTCTCGACCTCATCTGAATAGCTAAAGCATGAAGGCATATACCATTACATACAGAGGAAAGCAAAATAAAAGCGAACATGGGGGGGGAGGGTGGAGCATTGACTCCACTCCCTCCCCCGAGCAGCCCACCTGGAGCTTCTTCTTCTTCTTCTCTTCTTCTTTCTTTTCAGTAGGGTCTCTTCTGTCTTTTCTATCTCTCCTTTTTTTTTGTTCGCCTTCCTTCTTTTCGAGAGAAAGGGGGTTTTTATAACACCACCCTCTCCCCCTATCGGCATGATCATCTCGGCGCACAGTTGATGAGCTCCCGACGCGCCTTATTCGGAGGCAGTAGGCTTCCCGGCGCCCCTTCCTCATATGGGTCTTGTTGGGCTCTCGGCGCCACACGGCTGGGCCCATTTAGATCTTTTAGTCTTTTATGCTTCCTCATCAGTAAGCTTGAGCTGTTAAAGCCGCTTAATCTGTCCCTTCATTTGTCGGTCCCTCGAGTCCGTCAGGCTAGGCGAAGGCCCATCAATTGGTGAGTTAGCATAGCTTCATCAGAATATTTCTAGGGATTTTCATCAGTCAGTGGACTGCAGTTCTTCATCAGTACTGCCGTCTGAGCGACGACAATACCGGACATCAGCTTGGCCGGGGAGGGCTTCAGCTGGGTGACAGCTTCAGTAATGGACTCTCCGTAATCCTAGTTTTGCCGGAGTTCCTCGGGTCTTCATTTCTGATTCAATCTGATCTTTCGTCTCATCTTTATCTTTGATTATATTTCCGGTGTCAACAATGGATCACCCGGGCAGAGCTGGAGAGGTTAGATCTGGACTTACTGGAGCGATATCTGAGCGACATTGACCCTTACTCGACGGGGTCGAGTTCCTCCCACCCTGGGAGAATTGGTGAGGACACCCGGGCTAGAGATCGGCGCGATGTGGCAGAGTGACAATACAGGACGCACAGTATTACTCAGGACATGCAGACATCACTTTGACTGGGAGATGGCATGGAGACTTAGTCAGGAGCTTGGACTTTTGTAGGATGATCTGAGGCCAATTGGACTCCATTAGAGTCACATGTGTGCTTAGCAGGCTGGATTGAGGGAAGTGGGCTGCATGGTTGCTTTAGGCCCATAGAAGAGCTGGGCTGGTCGCCCAGGGGTGGGCCCAACATTGGGCTACGTGCCCTCACCCTCTTGCAAGTCCAATTGGGCTAAGAAGGAGGGCACCCCCCCATTTCCCACCTTCCCTTGGACTTGGGCTGGCCATTCCTAATCCATATCCTAGTTGGATTCCCTCCCTCCCCACCTTTCCTATTTGGGATAGGTTGCCAAGTTAATTAGGATTTTCTTTGGTAGAAAATTAGGTTTTTACCTCCCCCATATATTATCCCTTGTACTCATTTGGAAAATAATCAGAGAATGATAGAAGATTTTGTGAGAACCCAAGTGTAGGCCGCGGCCTCCCTCTCCCTTTCTCCCCTCTATGGTGTGATGCCCTAGCCTTCCTCCCTTCCCCCCTTCATGGGTGCGACGCCCAGCTCCCCTCCCTTTCTCCTTATGCCTCGTGTTCAGCTGTGAAGAGCCTTCCTCATCATCCAGCAGTGCCCGTGGGATCCTCTTCCGGTGTCGTTTACTGCTGGGAAGCTTCAGGAACCCCTGCTGGTCTGTGCGCCCTGTCTGCCTGCCTGCTGGGACAAAAGCTTGAGACATAGGTTGGTCCGCCCCCTTTTCCATCTCTGATCGCCTCCATCTCTTCACAGACCCTTCCACACATCCTCACCCATCTCCAGTCGCCTTACCATGTCCAAATACCCCCTGGAACCATCCCTTTCACCATCATCTTCCTGACCCGCGCAGACTGTACCTTTGCAGATCTGTAGGGACAGAACCTGGCCATAGACCCTACTTCGACCCCTTACCCATGTCCAAATTCCTTGAAACTTGGTAGCCACGTCCCTTACACCCCAACCTGTTCCCCATAGCCGTCCCTTGCCTTTCTGAGCTCTTTTTTCCCCGCGTACCCGGGGCCTCCAGACCTACAGGCCAGGATCCCATCGTCCGAAACTCCCCACATCCAAAACCTCCATTAGATGCGACCCTGCCATCCATCCACCATCCTCCCACGTCCCTCCCCTATCTTTTAGTGGAACCCCAACCCTAAACTCCACCCGGGACCCCCACTCCCACGCCCATCATCCTCTGTCTATCCTGCTGCCTATAGGCAGGCCAGGCCGCACAAGCAATCACTTCTTGGGCCACCCTGGCCCCCAAGGAGGTCTGTTGCGTTCCATCTTCCACGGGCATCTCATGGACATCCCCGCCAGCGTCCACGCCAATTCTCACATTCTGAGGATGTTCAGAGGTTGGCGTTCTAGGCCTCCCTACCCGCTGGTCGCCTGCACCTGTGCAGGCCAGCCTGCTACCTGTCCACCGGTTCGTGGCAACGATGGAGGTTCAAGACGGCTTCACTGGCTGCCATCTTCTTCCAGAGCATTCATCATCCACTGCAGCACACCGTCAGGGACCCCCTTGCTCCAGCTCCAGCGCTCGTGACGCATCCACCTCGCTGCGGAGCACAGGTTGACCAGGCGGTGCAGTTCAGTCCAAGCAGATTAGTAGCACATCACGGCCGCCGTTGCTCTGACTTGCGGCCTATCAACCCAATCACACATCTCCTCAGACATGTGGTGTAACCTTTTACCTCCCTACAAGGAGTAGCCCTTGTGTTTTGGATCTGTACTTGTGTAGCTTATTATACTAGGGAAAGTGTGATTTGGTCGGGAGTCTTCCCCACGCCCTGAGCGTGGAGGTACGCGATCACTTCTCACTTTGTCTTACTTGCTCATTCCGTATATTCTCTTGAAGCCGCTGCTTGTGCGTTTGTTAGGTTCCTGGCTCGTTTAACATTTATCACTACCATGGTGAGAGAGTGTGACTATCCCATGACTCAATCTGAGCACGAGAGTGAGCTGTCCACCCTATACTCTGCCGGTTCCTCAACCGTGCGGATCCACGTGTTTTCCTCGCTTGGGGACGATTGTGAGCATGTGTTGCTTGTTATTAGCGTAATTTCTCTCTTGGGAGTCGTTGGTGTCGAGCCGACATTGCTTGATTGGTTGTGTCGTTACTGGTCGTAGTTGTCCATTTAGTCATGTCATCGCATAGAGTCTAAGTTCGCATAGCGTTCCGCATCAATGCCCCGACGTCCTACCGCTATCTTCGCAGCGTGCTCATGGCAGGGGAGGTGAGGGAGCTCTAATTTCGGTATCGGCTGTCCTGGCGGTGCTTTTTTTATCTCCCCAAACCACATGAGTCAAGCCTGAGCACCTGTCTAGAGTCTTTCTGTAGTTATGTTCTAGCTTGGAAATGTGGCTTCCATCTCCCCGTCCATTTTTTATCGTGGAGCTACTGAACTACTTCAAGCTGGCTCCTGTCTAGATGGTCTCTAATTCTTTCGCCTGTATTTTTTCATTCATCATCCTCTACCGGAAATGCAAAGTTCCTCTGTCTCTCAATTTCTTTAACTCCTACGAACTGAAAAAGCACACCAAGGCCGGAAAAGGTTTCTTCTTCCTTCAAGCCAGGAGAGGCAAGAGTTCTGCAAAAGGAGAGAAGCGATCAGGGGGCTCGGGATTGCTATCTCGGGGAAAATCCTCCGATGCTTAAGTCAGCAAGAGTAAGAGCGGGGTGTCAATTGAGGTAAGGAAGATGTAGGGCACGAGACTACTCTTCACCAGTTAAAGTGGGTAGAGTTGGCTTACCTTTTTAGAGGGGTTTCCATGATTTATATAGTTGCCAGCTCCCTCTTCTGAGTAGGGGAAAGTGTGAGAGTCTAGGGGGCATTACATCCGTGGTAGGAATTCTTACCGTTCAGGGACTCTTACCCTCCCCTTATCCTCTTGAACTTCTCATTCTCAAATGGTAGTCTAACATCCGCTTATAATTATTAGAGATAAGTGCCCAATCGTGAGGAATTCACTCTGACTTGTTAAGGAGTCCTAATGACGGGTCGATCCATGAGAGATAAGGGATATTCCCTACGTATGTTGGGAGTCCTAGGCTTGGGCATCTCTGAGGGAGCATCTTATCCACCTTTGGATAGCTCGATCTGGTCGCCGCCTGGACTCTTCCCGAGCTTTGTGGAGGCCTTCGTTCGGGAGACTGAGCCAAGGCTTGGTGGACCTGGTTGGACCTTTTACCTTGGGTCTTATAGAAAGGGGGCCTTGATGGGGCTGTCACTTATCGGGCCGCGCAGGCCTTTATGGGCCTTTGGGCTATGAAATGTTGGGCCACAAATCTCCCCCTCTCCACTTTCCTTCTACTCCTGAGCCAAGAATGGGCTTGGAGAGTAGAGTGTATGTTGGGTTTTTGGCTAGGGTGGGAATCAACTACCATGAGCTGTCCTCGCTTTGATCATTAGGTCCATAAATGCTGTGGTCCTAGTGCGTGGGAGCTCGAACGTAATGATTACATATTTTACGCCTATTCGAAGGCCCGACTCGGGGCCTGTAGGTTTATGAGATCCTTGGAGACGTCGTGGCGATTCTTTAGTGTCCGCTCTGATCTATAAATGCCTCTTGTACTCGTCTCTCTATCTCCATCATTAGGATTTTCCCTCCCCCCACTCATGCGAGTTCTTAGGGAGATCCATGTCCCAGGAGGGAAATTGGAGAGAGCAAGAGATCACTAGAGCCTTTGCGGAGCTTGCAGTGACCACCACAAAAGTGGTTCGTGCTCCCTCCCCTCACTCATTTTTCTAATTCAAGCATTCTGCTATCTTTGTCATCTTCAACGACGGAGCGAGACGTGGATGTCCGAGGCAAGGAAGTCAAACAGAGGGCGAGAAGCTATGCCTCGGCGTCCTGCCGCTATCTTCGCAGCGAGCTCATGGAAGAGGATGTGAGGGAGCTTGAATTCTAGTATCGGCTGTCCTGGCAGTACTCTTTTTCTCTTCCCAAACCACATGAGTCAAGCCTGAGCACCTGCCCAGAGTCTTTATGTAGTTATGTTCTAGCCTAAAAATGTGGCTTCCATCTCCCCCTCCATTTTTTTATCATGGAGCTGTTGAACTACTTCAAGCTAGCTCCTGTCTAGATGGTCTCTAATTCTTTCACCTTTATTTTTTCATTCATCATCCTCTGTCGGAAATGCAAAGTTCCTTTGTCTCTCGATTTCTTTAACGCCTTCTATGAACTGAAAGAGCACGCACAGGACAGAAAATGTTTCTTCTTCCTTCAAGCCAGGAGAGGCAAGAGTTGTGTTACCCTCTCCCCTCGGGATTCCTCACACAAGGGGTGGAAGACTGAGTACTTCTAGGTAAGATATTCCAAGGGTTCCCCTTGGCTTTTCCCAACCTAGTAGAATTTTCAGCCTGTCCTCGCCGCGAAACATTTAGCTGTTTCCCACGAGATCGAGGACAATGTCAAAGTCCTCCAAAGCAACAAGCAATCGACCACCTATATTCTATCTGAGGCCAATCTCCAACGCTATGCTCGCACCTCCCTACGTCCCGGAGGTAGAGATTTAAGCAGCTTAAGTCCCATCAAATGGCGGTTTGCTTTATTCTGATAGCTCTGTTCAGGCTACAGAGGTTCCCTGTGGCAATGGAGATGGCCGACCAGTCAACCCAACCGAGGTTGCTCCTAATGAGGCGGGGATTTCGGAGGAGACGACTGTTGCCACTCGGGAGGCCCTTCCTAAGGGAGACTAAGAGCTCACCAGCTGCCCAAGACAAGGGCAAGCGAGCCATCACCGAGGAAGAGAAGATGGAGTAGCAAGGGTCCAAACGGAAGGACCCCAAACATGGGTTGATGCTGGCCTCTTTGAAGGCAATGGCTGCCGAGAAGAGTAGGCGGAAGATGGTGAAAATTCCCTGCTCGGTGTTGGTCCCTCCGAGTGACTCCACTCGAACCCGGGTGCTGTAGGCCCTTCCACCTGAGGAGCCAGCACTGAGCGCCCCTCCTACTCTTGCTTCCATCGAAGGTTTATCCATTGACCTCTCAGTAGACCAACTTCCGACCCTGGCGGCCGCTATCGAGCCAAGTGGGATTCTACCTCCACATGGTGAGGAGGTCGATCTGGCTCCACCGGCTCAATAGGGCACCGTCATCTCCAGCTCAGGATGTCTAGAAGAAGGCCCTCCGATGCTTCAACTATCAGTGGGTGGTCCCGCCCTTCAATAGGGGTGGTTCACCATCTCGCCCTCCATCTATGACTACTGTCGATCCCTGGCGACTACCCCCATCCGAGCCGAGCTTCAGTGTTGCACCTCCCAAGTGCTACTTGAGAGGGTTACTGAGGAAGGTCTCTTTCTAGCTCAGTTGGGGGCCGAGGCCGTGGACTATATTGGGCAAGCAGAGAGCGGTGAGGCGACGCAAGCAAAAGCCCAGCCGAGCTAGATCGGAAGTATAGGCAACTTGCTTCTGAGCATGAGGCCCTCCACCAGGAGGTCAACTCACTCCACTCTCAAACTCGGACAGAGCAGGAGAAAGCACGCTCTCTTGCCGATCAGCTATCCCAGGCTCGCTATATGGCCAACCTCAAGAGCGGGCTCCTAGATGACGAACGTCGGGCTTATGAGGCAAGCTCGAGGCAATGGAGGGCCGAATGGGAAGAGCTTTACGGGCTCCTGCTGACATTGGAGCAGGAGAGAGCGGAGGCCATGACGGAAGCTGCTGAGGTTGAGGCGAGGGTGGTAGAGGCCAAGGTGAAGGCAGTGGAGCGGTATCTTGCCTCAGAGGAGTACCGAGAGGCCTTGAAGAATGTTGCCTTCACCTTCTACAGACCAAGTTACAAGGGTGGACGGAAGAAGGGTTTTGCTGAAGAATTTGACCGAGCTACGTGTCTTGCCCTAGAGAACACTACAAGAAAAGGCAGGATTTTCGACGGACAATATCCGTCGGAAATACGTCGAAAATATTTTTTCCGACGGAAATCAGTCGAGAATCCATCGGAAATGGTCCGTCGTATACTTCTTGTCGTAAATTTTCGACAGCAAATTGTTCTGTCTGAAATACGCCGGATAATTACGACGGTAACTATAAATTTCTGATGAAAATGTAGCAGAAAAAAATTTCGTCGGTAATTTTGAAATTTTCATTTTCCCGAAGGACATATATCCGTCCGAGATTCCGTCGAGAAATTCCGACAGAATATTTTATGTCAAAAATTCCGTTTGAGATTCTGAATAGGATTTCCAACAGAAGAATTATTTCGTCGATTATTCCGTTGGCATTTTTCGACAGATCTGTCAGAAAATCCGTCGAAAAATGTATTTTAATTTTTTTAAATACATAAAATTTATATAAAAACCTGTTTAAATAAAAAAACATAAAATCTATACATCACGAACAAAATAAAGGACATATAAGAAACGAAACACAATAACAATTTTCAATTTTATAATAATAAAAAATCAAGAAATCTCCTTCGCATCATCCATATGCTCATCCTCCCCACCCTGCTCGTCTCCTCCATCGCCACTCGTTGGAGGATCATATATGAAAACATAATAACATTAAATATGCATTCATAAATAAAAATAATACTGAGTAGATGAATTAAATATTCTATTTGATTATATAAATTCAAATCAGATAAATTTTGGACCCCCGAACTCAACTTCTTTAATTTTTAAACTAAGTGCATTTTAATAATGCACTTCTGAGCATCGGGCTCAAACCGGGCATCCAATTTGGATTCCATCAGCTCTCACAACTCACTTTTACCTCCCAGGTCGTGTTGGAACGATCGGCACGTCGATCAAAATGACATTTTAGATTTTGGACCCTCGAACCCAACTTCTTTAATTTTAAACTAAGTGCATTTGAAAAATACACTTCTGAGCACTTGGCTCAAACCGGGTATCCGATTTACCTCCCAGGTGGTGTTGGAATGATCAACACGATGATCAGACCGATATTTTAGATTTTTGACCCTCGAACCTAACTTCTTTAATTTTAAATTAAGTGCATTTGAAAAACGCACTTCTGAGAGCCCGGGTCAAACCGGGTATCCGATTTACATTCCGTCAGCTTTCACAAGTCACTTTTACCTCTTAGGTTGTGTTGGAACGATCGACACCCCAATCAGACCGATATTTTAGATTTTGGACCCCTGAACCCGACTTCTTTAATTTTAAACGAAGTGTATTTGAAAAATACACTTCTGAGCGCCGGGGTCAAACCGGGTATCCGATTTGCATTCTGTCAGCTTTCAAAAGTCACTTTTACCTCCTAGGTCATGTTGGAATGATCGGCATTACAGTCAGACCGATATTTTAGATTTTGGACCCCTGAACCTAACTTCTTTAATTTTAAACTAAGTGCATTTGAAGAATGCACTTCTGAGCGTCTGGCTCAAACCTGATATCCAATTTAGATTCCGTCAGCTCTCACAAGTCACTTCTACCTCCTGAGTCGTGTTGGAATGATCGCCACGCCGATCAGGCCAGCATTTTATATTTTGAACCCCCGAACCCCTAATTATCTAAATTCTTTTAAACTAAGTTAGTTTTGAAAACTAACTTAGTTTTGAATTGAGTAATTTGAGCGCCGGGCTCAAACCGGATATCCAATTTGGATTCCGTCAACTCTCACAAGTCACTTTTATCTCTCAGGTCGTGTTGGAACGATCGGCACGCCGATCCGGCCAGTCTTTTATATTTTAAACCCCCAAACCCCTAATTATCAGAATTTTTAAAACTAAGTTAGTTTTGAAAACTAACTTAGTTTTGAATTGAGTAATTTGAGCGCCTAGCTCAAACCGGATATCGGCTTTGGATTTCGTCAGCTCTCACAAGTCACTTTTACCTCCCAGATCGTGTTGGAACGATCGGCACGTCGATCAGGCTAGTATTTTATAATTTGAACCCCCAAAGCCCTAATTATTTAAATTCTTTTGAACTAAGTTAGTTTTGAAAACTAACTTAGTTTTGAATTGAGTAATTTGAGCACCGAGCTCAAACCGGGTATCTGATTTGGATTCCGTCAGCTCTCCAAAGTCACTTTCATCACCCAGATCTCGTTGGAATGATCGGCGAGCCGATCAGGCTAGTATTTGACATTTTAGAATCTCGAACCCCTAGTTATCTAAACTGTTTGAAACAAAGTTAACTTTGAAAACTAACTTAGTTTTGAATTAAGTAATTTGAGCGCCGGGCTCAAACCGGATGTCCGATTTAGATTCCGTCAGCTCTCCCAAGTAACTCTCATCACCCAGATCCCGTTGGAATGATCGACGAGCCGATCAGGCCAGTATTTGGCATTTTGGATGTAACGACCCAAGATCCGGATACCGGGAAGAACCCGATACCATTCGAATCCTGGCCCGCCACCCACGAGTCGGAGGGCTCGGAAGGGCTAAAAGAAGTGTGGAGGTAGAAAGAAATATGAAATAGAGTAGGTCAATTCAACAGTTAACAGAATTAAATAATCTAACTACAATAGAGTATAGTCCAACAAAAGTATAGTATAGGGTAGAGAAACGTACCCAACACCGAGTGAGCTCTTGGCCCGACGAGCTAGCAACTAAAAGCCTCCTCACAAAACCCTCGAACCTCATGGAAGAACTACCACACTTGAAAAGTAAGGGTGAGCCTCCTATCACTAGCTCAGTAGGGGTCCCGCGGAACCCCAACCGTAAACAACGGCAGTAGCGGAAGGCAGCAACCACAGCAGAAATAGCGAACTCGGTGGCCAGCAAATCTCGGCTCTATAGATACTCCTACTAGAATGGAAACCAACACCCCGATCTCACAGTCGGGGAAACACCGGTCTAACGGAAAGACCTCTGGCTATGCCGCTAGGAGACCATCACGACACCACTATCGTAGAGCCCCGACACACAGACAAAAGGCCAAACCTAAAACCACGGGGTCTCGGTAGACATGATCACGACCTCGCCGTCATGAACTCTACACCGACTAGGGAAAACCCTCGGTGACGCTCATCGGAAACCCTAGACCTCTACCTCGGGAAACCACCTGGATACTAAGAGTAAAATCACGTCTCGCGGATGTGAAATGGAAACTCGAGTCACTAGAAATTCACGTCACGTGACGGGAGCACTGCCCACTAGAAGCAAGGCCAGATGCGTCCAATGACGACTTAGATCGCGCCTCAGGTGTCTCCTTGCGATGCCCCAGGCGGAGACTGAGACACACAACCAGTACCACGAACAAGGACTAGCTGGGGTCGCGCTCATCTGCGCGGGTCCGATGCCCCCAACCACGTGTGCGCACACAGACCATGTGCCCTAGGTCAGATCCTCTAGCTGGTTCTTCCCCAAAGCCCAGACTCCGACTGCGCGAAGGGGCCCTACGGTAGCCAGCCTAAAAATCATCTCTCTCGGGTAAGCCACTCTATCACTCCCGGGTGGGTCAGCACACGCGTGCTATAAGAAGGCTACTGTTGTCCCCGTGCGAATGGCAATCAAGAGGGGAGGGGTGAATTGTTTGACTTAAAAAATTTCTTAGAACTTAAAAACTTTGGATGGAAAAAAATAAAACCCCAGCAAAGAAACTCTACCTCACAAGACGCAAGAGCTCACACGAAGTGTAGAACGATCTGAGGAACGTATGCACAATATGATGGCGAAATAATGCTCAACTCACACGAACAGCCCACACGATAAGTAAGCGACACAATCAACACAAACACAACGGACACCGGATTTTAGGTGGTTCGGGGTTCACAAACGTGCCCCCTACATCCACCCGTCACTGCGTGAGGATTGATAATCCACTATGGAGTGAATCGAAACACACACACATGCTGTGAACACACAGCACAACACACAAGTTGTAGGATGCAATCAACCACACACACGGGCTGCACAGATCGCAGCACCCATACACCATTTTCCTCAGAGTATATGAAGGAAGATTTGCAAGATATGCTCAAAATTAAAAGGATGCAAGAATATGCAAGTATAAATGATATGGAGGTTGAGAATCCCCCTTTATTTTCAAGAGAGTTTCGCTCGAACAACAACCAGCAACTAAGCACCAGATTCCTCCTGAACCCAGTCAAAGGATGATGAAGATTTGTGTTCTATCTGCCTTGAACCGGATGAAGCATCTTCAGCTCATGTATGGGAGATGAAATCAAGCTGAAATCTCCTTCTAGCTTAAATCGTGAGAGAGGGACACGGTCTCGTAGCTTTCCTTCCCTGTACAGAAAAAGGGGCCAAAAAGATGATAAATGATCCTCTCTCACTTTTAGGGTTCCCAATCATTAATATATATATATATAGGTCAGGCTAAAAGGACATGGATGTGGAATATTTAACCTCAGATTTGACCATTTAGAGCCCAAAAGGACAAGTATTATTGGATTGTGAGCCGGGTTCGAAAGGCTTGTAATAGGTCAGATCCAGAAGGGGCCAACCCTCAGGGTCGACTCCCTTACCCTGCGAACAGCTTCAGACAACCCCCAGACAAAAAATAGAACATAAGAAAAAGGGGGTCGACCCTAGGGGTCGACCTTCTTCAAGCTGAGTTCTACAAATGCGTGCAGACAGAAAGCTCGAAAAGAGGAGTTGACCGCAGGGGTTGACACCCTTCTTGTCAACCAAGAGTTCTTGAATATTTGCATGAAAATCAAATTGAATCGATCTCACCTTAATCCCTTATGATATAAAGCCATTCAAACCATCTACTAACCTATAAAAACACATCAACTCAATTGCTTTAACTTGAACATTAAAATATTAATGATTCAAAGTTAAATCCCTTGCCTTGGAACTTAACTTAAACACTGAATGTTGATATGTAACCACATGATAAGTCCGCATTGGGCAAAGCCATTTCAAGTGATCAACAAACATCAAAGTCAAGATTTAAACTCTCATGAAAGGGGTTAGCATTAAGCGAAGACACTTCAACCAATCCACAAACCTTAGAGATATGAAATTTCTGACAATTTATTAGGTCAAAAACATTGTCATGGCTCACATAGAATTTGGTCATCATCAAAACTTATAAATCCAAAATCAATCAACTATGGGGTTCAACAGTCTCCCCCTTTTTGATGATGAGAAAATGCTATGTGCCACATAAGAGGAAATGTTCAAAAAACTATGTACCATAATAGAATGGTATCAACAAGAAAATGTTCAAAAGACTATGAACATAAGAGAGAGGTGTCAATGAGAAAACATTCATAGACTATGGATTTGATCAACATAGGCATCACTTGGATTTGATCAACATAGGCATCACTTCAATCATAATTGTCGATCATGTTTAGAGAATTAAGTTTGATTATTACAAACACTAGAAGGAAACGCATGCCATGGACCATGACTAGTTAAACACCTAAACACCAAAGATTAACTTTACCAATCTAAACAAGACTCAACAAGACTCACTGGCATTACTCATCACATTACTAATGAAAGACAAGCATGCACACAAGCATGCAACACATACAATACTTATATCATAAAACACATAGCACCAAGGAAGACTCTCCCCCTTTGGCGTCATCAAAAAGAAATATGGAAGGTGGGTAAGCAACTGTGTATCTCAGCTGAAGCTTTCTGATCTAATCCATCAGTGGAGTAGGTGGAGAAGGTGGACGTCGGATATAATCCACTATATCATGGAACATAGTGGATTGAGTGCTCAAGGCTACTTGAATATTCTCAACAGAACTAGTAAGAGTCTGGAAGGACTGGAGACATGACTCATGGTAAAGCTTCAAATCTGCAACATCCTTGGAAAGAACAGCCATTGTCTCCCCAAATGAGTCCATCCGGTTATCCATTGCATCCAGTCTTGTATGTAGCCTTCTGACATCCTCAGGAGTGAGCTATTCACTTATGTTCTCTTCTGCTAGTTGTGATGGTCCAGCTTCATCAGCATGTTCCTCTTGTTCATCTTCTTCTGAATGGGTAGCTTGTTCTTTTTCCGCAAGAGACAGCATGAAACGTACAAGTTGGCCACTTGCATTCAGCTCATATCCCATATTTGTACAAATTGATGAAATGGTGTAGATGTCTGCATCTCGGAGAGATTGCAAAGCTTCTTTCTCCAAAATAATGCCAAGAGTGCGAATAACACAAGATAAGGCTGATAGAAATACCAGAGAGTGATCTAGAAGGGGGGGATGAATAGATCACTAAAAAATAAAATCAATCTGAGGGAATTCGATTAATGAACTCAGAATGATGATGCTGACACCCAGAACACAGTTGAGCCACGTCTAAACAATCTAACAAATGATATGATAACCAGTAAAAGTAGAGAGAGATGATCAGACAAATGATCGAACAATAGATGGGTCTAGAAAGACAATGTAAATAGAGCACTTTAAAAACAAAAACACGATCAGTAGCCGAGCAATGGTGGAGCAAATGTGAATTCAGCAGATAACCAGTGGCACTCGGTGGAGGTTTGAGTTGGGAGTCTACTCACGCAAGAAGCCAATCTTTCAGATAGACTTGACCTATCGTTCTGACTGGGTCTTTTTATCTACCAACTAGATACTGAAAATTCATGCCAACAATGATGATCTATGCAACAACCACACAAGAAGACAAATGAGTTTTTAGGTGGTTTGATTTCCAACTGTAATCTACGTTCACCCCTCGCTCACATAGAACGAGGATTTCACTAGCAAATGCTGGATGGAGAGGGGGAAAATCAATCATCCGAGAGCACGACCCAACTAGGTCCAATTTGACCAAACTAGGCCCAGCTCCCCAAAGTGACAGCCCCATTTTGGGCCCACTTACTTCAAGCCCAAAAACTCACTCGGAGTAGCACTTCCTAGGTGGCCCTCAGGTTTGGAAGTTCGAGCAACAGAACGATCGAGAGATCCCCTACGGAGACTCGATGTGGCATAACCGAGCTATACACTCATTGCTCGGGACAAAATCCCGAACGATCGCCTCTGGCTCGGGCCGACTGTCGGAAGCTCATCCTGGCGTCCGTTACGCATCCAGAAGGAGCAAGGAACCCCAAAGGGTAGGAGAGGGCAAAAGTCCTCACGCCATAAAGGAGCACACTACATGGACGTAACCCCCCCGAAGCCCCCTCAGCTCCCTAGACCATTACGTTAAAATGGATTGCTATATAAACCCCAGGGAAACCCTCCGAGAAGGTAAGGCAATGGTCCTAAGAAAAAGCCACCACACTTTTTGGTGGAGAATAATCTCACGCCCTCTTTCTCCTACCCTCTCTCTTCGCCTTTACGCTCTATCGCACTTGCTAACTTAAGCATCGGAGGGTTTACCCCAGGGATCCCCCCCTGGGCAACTCTAATCCGATTCCTACATTGTAGATTTATACAGACGTGGTGACCGTGATCAAAAGATTCTTCCCGGATCTCACGACTCAGGATTAGCGTGAGATTATGCCTCTTCATCTGCCGCCGTCTGTGGGAAACGAACAAAGAGCCATCATGGTACACGGAAACTATGGTAGGAAGGTCACCGGTGGCAGAGGAAAGATCGTAGTGGCGGACGGAGAACCTGCACTCTCCCACCCCTCGAAGAACCCCCCCCCCCCCCCCGCCGACGACAACAACCCAGCCGACGAGCTGCCTCCCCCACCCGCGGAGGCGCAACCACCCAACGGGCGTCCTGACGCTCTCCAAACCCTCAACGCTAAACTGGATATCCTCGTAGAGCTAATGAGGACCCAGGAAGCTAGGGAAGAGAAGTCACGACTCCCATGAGAAAGCCCTCCCATGGAGAAGCTTCCCAACACATGGCTGGAGGCCATTTCACCCTCCGGGGGTGACGGCTTATACGCAACAGGTCAGGGGGACCTTCACACGCCCCCCTCCAGGACAAGAAGTCTCCTCCACCCCGAGGAGAGAAAAAGTCAGGACGTGCCAATAGTTCCCAGAGACTGATCCCCCCGAGGGATGCCCCCACAGCTCCTCGATCCAGCGGAAACCAGAGTTATCCCTCTAGCTGTGAGATTTCGAGCGACGATTTGCAGAGCAAGAGCGTGCCCTGCGCGCCCTGCAGAAAACCTCCACTAAGGATGATGAGGAGCAATCCCCATTCTCCGACCACATCCTGAAGGCCGTGATCTCTTCCAGAATCCTACTGCCTACCTTCAAGTCGTATGATGGCCAGGGGGACTCGACCGACCACTACGACAGTTTTGACGCCCTGATGACTTTGCACGGGGCCTCCGACACTGTCAAATGCCAAGCGTTCGTGACAACCTTGGTCCAAGGTGCTCAAGCCTCGTTCCGAGCACTCGCCCCCGGCAGCATTCATGACTTCAGGCAATTCAGGCGAGTATTCAAGGAGAGCTTCGCCGGCAGCGGCCCTCCAAGGTCAGTAGCGGGACTGCTGGCACTAAAACAGGCACATGGGGAGAAACTCCCAGCCTACATCACTACCAAATTTAATTATCGGCTCACAAATTAATTAAATGAGAATAGATAAGCAGTGAGTCCGAGTCGAATCCACAGGGAAATTTAGATTTTAAGGTAGACAATCTTGAGTTTTTATGATTAACAATTCATGACAAATGGATGCTCATATAAAAATCAATGAATTAAAATTAACCAATCTGGATGAAGGAACTTAAGTAACTAAGATGCCGATCAAATTAAACAAATGCAAAGAAGAAATCAAACACACTACGCTTAGAGAATAGGAAGTGAGAGACGATAGAAGAAAAGTAAAACACTTTTGTTGAATTAATATGAAAGAAAGAGTGTGCTTGAGACTTATTTATTAAATCTAAAACAATCAAGATTAAACGACTAACTAGATTATGCTTAAGGAGATTAATACAATAGACAACTAACTAAAAGAAACTGAAGATGGTTCGATGGAAATATGAGTGAACAGGAAACAATAAAGCAGCATGGAAGGGCCTCCGCCCTCCCTCTCTCTACGGGTTGCCGAATCAAGCTGCTGTAACTCCACGAGCGCGATGTAGCAACACTAGACTTCCACGAGAGACGGATGGACGCTACACCACCTAGCTGCGGCAGCTTGCGATGCGGCAACTCTTTGCAGAGGAGAGCTCGTCGCGGTGCGGGAACTCGCGGGCGGCAGACACGGCAAACACCTTGCAGAGGGGACTCGCCACATCGCACGTTGCATGCAACAACAGAGAAAGCTTGAGACCGGCTGATGAAGCTCACGAGCACCCAGCAGAAGAGCCGCGGCAAACCTGTCTTCACGCCACGGAACCGCACGGGAAGTAGAGGGTAGCACAAGGGGCACGCCGCGACAGAGAAAGCTCCACAAGGTGGGAACGGATGCTGCACCTTGTCCTCTCCCGCCATGCACGGAGCAAACAAAGAACCCGAGATAACCCCAGAACAGAAAATGAACCCCCTGCGGCAACGTCTGAATTTCGGAAGAACGCTGTGAAAGGCCAAATCTAATAAAACAGAAACTAAAACCCAAAAGCCAAACCAAAAATAACAACGAACGAACCCCATGTATCCCTGAACCTCCCATATATCTAGGGGTGAACTTTGCCAAGGATCTCGCGGAACCACCTCCACTTTCGTCGCCATCATCCATGCTCCGCACACGGCGTCACCAACGCATGCAGTTGTTACAGATCGAGTGCCCTCGTTTGTTCCCGTATGCTGCGAGCATCTCGAACTGCTATGCTTTGACTGGGTCATCTCCGTTATCCTCGCCACGGTTTAGCAACTTCTTTGCAGATTATCAGGTCCTGGCAAGTCTTCGATGCCTCGTGCAATTCTTCTAGTAGCAAGTCCATGCACATCGACAACTTCGTGCAATTTTCCTCAGCAAGGATTAGTCCGTGCACATCCGCCAGTCCATGCAATTTTTCTTTATTCAAGCAAGGCTGATGCACTTCGTGCATAATTTGGCTGCAGCAAGTGTTGCCTTCGTGCAACATTTCAAGCGGCAGGTCCATGCCGGTTTCCTTTGGTCAAGGCTCATGCACTTCATGCATAATTTGGTGGCAACAGTCCGTGCAATTTCACAAGCAGCAAGCTTCTCATGTTCGTGCATATCCTCATGCAAGTCTTCATAACAGCAGCCAACTCAAGCATCCTTCTTACCATGCACGTGAATTTGATGGTGTAGTTGCACCATTAGTTGCTAGCCCATGGTTCTTCATCACATGCTTCATTTGTAACCCATATGTAGCCTTTTACGTGAAGCTCACAACCACCATACGTAATTCATGCATGCCACTTGCCAACTCATGCATACTATATTTAGCCATCTACGTGATAATGCCAATTTGCAACAACCTGCCATTAGAGAAAAATGTGCATATGTGACTCTAAATAGATAAGGTGGTTAACACAAAATATTCACATATATGCACTCATTATTATTTCCAAATTACTCTCCAATAATTATCTTTTTCCATGAAAACTCCAAAAAATTCATCAATAACTATTTCTGTGGATATTTTCATTAATAATCAACAATTTATTTTGAATTTTCTCTAAAACATGTGAAATTAATATGTGAAAATATGAAGTTATCACACCCCCCAACTTACTCATTGCTAGACCCTTAGCAATGCAAACAATTATAAAATTAGGACTAACAAGAGTTCAAAAATCACGTTTCATGAGAAGAATGTGAGCATCATGATTTAAACTATAGAATACTCCAAGTTCAAGCAAAGTATGTCCGGAATAAACTTCGTCAATCCATGTAATTAGACACTTCCTCAGGTTACACTCATAAATTTTGTATCTCTTCGTGTATGTGCTCCAATTTGGTTAGTGGACATCAGACAACCAGATGCATGAGCCTTCTATTTATCACTTAACGATGATTTCCAATTCTACCTTTTGCAAATCAGACTCTCGAATTACAGGTAGCTTCACTCTGCCTGATCATCATCATTTTTTTTATCATGGTGCTGCACATTCCTTCACTGTTTGACGCGAACCTCAACTCTTGCTAGGAGAAGCAGGCCCGGTTACTAAGATCAGGAGCATTTTCCATGAGTTATTTTTCATCATTCATTTTTTTTTCTTTCTTTTTGGTGCTTTGCACTTATTTACAGGCAGGTAGCTTTTTCCTCACGATAGATCTTCAATGACTAGGCAGAATTTTCGATCCTTGCCTAAGTTTTAAGTAAAGAGCTCATCATCCTCGTGTTTAATACCTACTATTCTCATTAGTGTGCGGATGTGTGTGAGTTCAAAAAATCTGAGTGTATTCCGAGGAAGATGCTAAAAACATAACCAACTAATTCACCCTTTAATTCAATGCTGTCACAAGTGGATATTCTAAGCCTTATCATTTTGACAATGTTTCTTATCATGAAAAATGACCCTGAAGCATTTGTTAGGGGAATCATGAAAGATTACAGCATTTTGATGAAAATTTAAGCTTAAGCTAGAAATTTAATCACAAGCTATCACCCCCCAACTTAAGTGACATTGCCCTTAATGACATGATTAAAATAGAAAGCTGGGACAATATGGAATGAATGTATTGAGAGGGAAAGGTACAACCTGAGCAAGATGAAGTGTTGCTGTAGAGAGATGCTGCGCCATGCTCCATGTTTCTAGAAAGAAAAGCAATCAGTCATTCTCATTTATTTATGAAGAAGAATTGGGTTGCCTCCCAATTAGCGCTAAGTTTACTGTCTTCAGCCAGACATCAGAGAGTTCAACTTGGTTCAAATAACGCAACTTCTTCCACAATCGTTTCATTTGAGACTCCTTCAATGAAGGGTTTGAGTCTCTGGCCATTGACTTTGAAAGTGTTGCCACTTTTGGGGTCACAGATCTCAACAGCACCATGGGGAAACGAATTAACTACAATGTATGGCCCATCCCATCTAGATCTAAGCTTCCCAGGGAAAAGTTTCAATCTAGAATTGAACAACCAGACCTTTTGATTAGGCTCAAAAGTTTTCCTAAAGATGTGTTTGTCATGAAAAGTTTTCATCTTGGCCTTATAGATTTTGGAGTTCTCATAGGATTCCTCACGAAGCTCCTCTAACTCACTTAATTGCAAGGCCCTGTGTGATCCAGCTTGGGTCAAATCCAGGTTAAATTGTTTGATTGCCCAATAAGCCTTGTGTTCCAGCTCTACTGGGAGGTGGCATGCTTTTCCATAAATCAATCTGAAGGGTGACATCCCAATACGGGTTTTATGGGCCGTTCTGTAGGCCCACAATGCATCATCCAATCTCTCAGCCCAGTCCTTCCTATCAGTCCTCACAGTCTTTTGCAAAATATTTTTGATCTCTCGGTTGGAAACTTCCACCTGCCCACTCGTTTGGGGATGATAAGGTGTGGCCACTTTATGGGTGATCCCATACTTTTTCAGCAAGTTTTTGAATTGGTAGTTAGTGAAGTGACTACCTCCATCACTAATTATGGCCCTAGGGAATCCAAACCTAGAGAAGATGTTCTTTTGCACAAATTTCATGACCACCTTGTGGTCATTGGTTCTAGTTGCTACAGCCTCAATCCATTTGGAAACATAATCCACAGCCACTAGAATGTATTCATGCCCAGAAGATGGTGGGAATGGTCCCATGAAATCAATTCCCCATACATCAAAAATTTCCACCACAAGAATGGGGTTCAAGGGCATCATGTCTCTTCGAGATATATTCCCCATAGTTTGGCATTTTGGGCAAGATTGACTAAAAGCATGGGCATCTCTAAAGAGAGTGGGCCAATAAAAACCACATTGGAGGACTTTTGCAGCAGTTTTCTTTCCAGAAAAATGGCCTCTGCAAGCAAGAGTGTGGCAGAAGGTGAGAATGCTTTGATGCTCATTTTCAGGGACACACCTTCGAATGACATTATCCGCACAGATACAGAATAATTCTGGATCCTCCCAAAAATAGTGTCTTATCTGAGCATAGAATATATCCTTCTCATTCTTAGACCAACCTTTAGGGGTCAATCCAACAGCCAAATAATTGACAATATTGGCATACCAAGGGGGTTGGATGTGGCTAATGGACAAGAGTTGTTCATCAGGAAAAAAGTCTCTTATGGGCTCCTTTTCTTGCACCAGAATTCTAGAGAGATGATCAGCCACCACATTCTCAGACCCCTTTTTATCCCGAATTTCAATATCAAATTCTTGCAAGAGTAAGATCCATCTAATCAAACGGGGCTTGGCTTCTTTCTTGGACATGAGGTATCTCAAGGCTGAGTGATCAGAGTAGATGATGACCTTGGATCCTAAGAGATATGATCTGAATTTTTCAAGGGCGAACACCACAGCCAAGAGTTCTTTTTCAGTGGTGGTGTAATTCAGTTGAGCATCACCCATAGTGCGACTAGCATAATAAATCACTACAGGGCGTTTGTCAATCCTCTGCCCTAAGACTGCTCCTATAGCAAAATCTGAAGCATCGCACATGATTTCGAAGGGAAGGGACCAATCAGGTGGTTGAAGGATTGGAGCTTTGGTCAGAGCTTCCTTCAAAATATTGAATGCTTGTAAACATTGTTCATCAAGATTGAATGGGATATCCTTGGCTAGGAGAAGGGTTAAAGGTCGGGTAATTTGAGAGAAATTTTGGATAAACCGGCGATAGAAGCCGGCATGGCCAAGGAAAGACCGAATTTGCTTAACTGAGGTGGGTGGAGGAAGATTAGAAATGAGGTCAATTTTGGCCTTGTCCACCTCTATACCCCGCTCAGAAACTATGTGGCCCAACACTATGCCCTCTTTTACCATGAAGTGACTTTTCTCCCAGCTTAGAATCAACCTCTTTTCTATGCACCTCTCCAAAATTTTTGTCAAATTATCTAGGCACACTTCAAAAGAATCTCCAAAGACTGAGAAATCATCCATAAAAATTTCTAAGAAGTTCCCCACCATATCTGAAAAAATGGCCATCATGCATCTCTGAAAAGTGGCTGGAGCATTACATAACCCAAAGGGCATTCTCCTAAATGCAAATGTCCCATAAGGACATGTAAATGTGGTCTTTTCTTGATCCTCTGGATAAATGGCCACTTGGTTATATCCTGAATAACCATCTAAGAAATAGAAATATTGTTGGCCAGCTAATTTCTCCAAGATTTGGTCAATGAATGGTAGGGGAAAATGGTCCTTCTTAGTGGCCTCATTCAATTTCCTATAATCTATGCATACCCTCCACCCTGTGGGTAATCTAGTGGGTACTAATTCTCCTTTGTCATTGCTCACCACAGTGAGCCCAGCTTTCTTAGGTACCACTTGAGTTGGACTAACCCATGGGCTGTCAGAGATTGGGTATATGATTCCTGCATCAAGCCATTTGACTACTTCTTTCTTAACCACTTCTTTCATGTGAGGGTTCAGCCTTCTTTGCATCTCCCTAGATGGCTTTGCATTGTCTTCCAGATAAATGTGATGCATGCATACTGATGGACATATTCCCTTAAGATCGGCCACAGACCAACCTATGGCTTCCTTATGTCTTTTGAGGACATCAATCAGTTGGTCCTCCTGAGTGGGTGTCAGATCAGATGCTATTATGACAGGCAAAGTCCTCTCATCCCCTAAGAAGGCATATTTCAGGGAATTGGGTAGGGGTTTCAATTCTAGGTGTGGTGGGGCATGGATGGAGGGAAGTGAAGGTTCATGTTTCACATCAGACAAATGTTCAAACTGATGAAGAGCATTCACCTCTGAAATGGGCTCTTTGTCTTCAGCTTTGTCAAAGTTTTCTATTCTGGTCAAGGGAGGGTCATTTTCTACCATCTCATCAATCACATCAATGATGTAACAATCTTCTTCCTGCCTTATTTGTTTAGACGCCTTGAAGACATTTAGTGTCATCTTCTGATCTCCAAAAGAGATGTCCATAAGCCCAGACTTACAATTGATGTTGGCATTGGCCGTGGCTAAGAAGGGCCGACCCAATATAATTGGGCTTTGGGCTAGGTCTGATTTAGATTCCATGTCAAGGACTAAAAAGTCAACAGGAAAATAACATGTGTCTATTTTGACAAGGACATCTTCTACCAACCCCTTAGGTGTTCTAACAGATCTATCAGCCAACTGGAGAATGACAGGGGTTGATTTGAGTTCTCCCATACCAAATTTTTGGTACACAGATGTTGGGAGGAGATTGACACTTGCTCCTAGGTCCAACAGAGCATTTTCAAAGGTGACCCCCCCAATGACACAAGATATGAGTGGGGTGCCAGGATCTTTCATTTTCTGGGGGAGTTGATTTAGTAGGACAGCACTAACATCCTCAGACAATAGAATTCTTTCCAGATTCACCTTTGGTTCCCTCTTTTGAGTGCACATTTCCTTGAGAAATTTGGCATATGCAGGTACATGTTGGATTGCATCTAAGAGGGGAATGTTGATGTGGACTTGTTTGAACAATTTCATCAATTCTTCATTCTGAGCTTGATTGTTCTTCTTTTTCTTTTCTTTCCTAGCGTCCAAGGCATTAGGGAAGGAATCTTAGGTTTGTAGCTTTCAGGTGATTCATCTATCTTTGCCTTCCCTTTCTCTTTGTTGATTGCCTCACTATCCACTATAGGAGTGGAAATGGGTTCTTCTTTTTCTTGGGTTTGACTAGATGAGGCTTGATTGGATTCATGAGTTTGATGAGGATCTGATAGAGTTTTACCACTTCTTAAGGCTGAGATGGCCTTGGCATTCTCAAATTGGGGGCCCTTTGGAGGGTTTGGGCCTTGTTGGAAATGCCCTTGAGGGGCGAGTGGAAGGGGCTGCTGAAAACCATGAGGATAATTTCTAGGGTTGGGAATGGGTTGACTTGGAAGTTGACCCGATCTCTCCTTACATTGGTTTCCAAGAGTTGGCCAATCTGGGCCTTCATTTCAGCCATTTGGGTTTGGAAAGATTGGTTTTGGGCCAAAATGAGTTGTTGTAATTGATTGATTTTGTCATCATTTTGGGCCATTGGTGGAGGTTGCATAGGTGGTTGGTAAATTGGAGGAGGATGTGAAGATTGCCCATATGCGGGCTGAGCAAATGAGGGTTGGCCATAAGATGGCTGGCCATAAGGGAATTGAGGTTGATTGGGTAATTGTTGTGACAATTGGCCCCTATGGAAAGTTTGATTTTGAAAATGGGCCTGAGGTTGGGGTTTGGGTTGAAAATTTTGGTTTTGTTGGGGCTTCCAAGAGAAGTTTGGGTGATTTCTCCAGCCCGGGTTGTAAGTGTTTGAAAATGGGTCATTGTTGGGCTTAGACAATCCTTGGGCTGCATAAACTTGCTCCTGGATAGCAGGTGGTAACTGGGCTGCCGCAGGGCATTCATCCACTTGATGGGCTGGGCTTTCACAAAGCACACATGCCTCTTGGACTGGACCTTGGTGAGAGTAGAAAGATGGTTGTGATTGAGTATTGAGCGTTTGTTTATTCAATTTAATGAGCTCACCCACTTGTTGGGTTAACAGGTCAACTTTCTCTAATTTTTGGGTCAAGGCATTCACATCTAATTTATGCTCAAATTCTCCCTCTCTTTTACCTCATATATCCCAGCTTTTCTAGATGGCCCCACTGATTTTTCATATGAAGAAAGAGAGCATGATTGATGGAGTTCTCACTCAGCATTTCAAAAAGGGCATATGCTTCTTCTTCACTCTTACTCATGAAAGCACCTCCACAAGAGGCATCAACCATTTGCCTATAGGTTCAGTCAATCCTTCATAAAAAGCTTGCACAATTTGCCATTTTGATAGCCCATGATGTGGGCATTTTCTCAATAACTCCTTCATTCTCTCCCAAGACTCATGGATCAATTCTCCAGGGGTTTGAGCAAAACCCGTGATAGCTCTTCTCATTGTATTGGTCGACCTATAGGATAAAATTTCTTCAAGAATTCTTTTTGCATTTCTTCCCATGACCGAATGGGTCATCCTAAGGTCCCTAACCAATATTTGGCTTTATCTTTCAAGGAGAAAGGGAATAGAGTCAACTTTAGGGCATCGTCTGTGAAATTCTGAATTTTCACAGTGGAACATATCTCCAAGAACTCATCTAAGTGCTTATATGGGTCTTCATTTGTAAGCCCATGGAATGAAGGGAGCATTTGGATCGTGCTAGATTTGATCTCATATTGGGCTGCTGGCACTTCCGGAAGATGGATACATGTGGAAGGTTGATAGTTAGAAGGAATGAAATATTCCTTCATCTGCTTGGGTAATTCACCTTGATTAGCCATTTGTTGAATTGGATTTTGGGCTTGATGGATCACCCTCTCTATTTCTTGGATATGTTCAACTAAATGTGGAACTTGGGATCTTCTACCTTGCATGAACTCCAAGAATTGATTCAAATATTTTTTTTTTAATTTTTTGCAAACACTTGTTCAACAAATTAACCTACAAGACTTAGGGCTCCTTGGACTTAAGAGCACAAATAGTGAGAATTCCCCAAAGTTCAATTGCAATCTTGCACACACCGACCTTCAAGTTGGCCAGGTAAGAGGTAAGATCGTGGGAGGTTCCCCTTGCTTTCGCAAGCTCCTAATTAATGAACCACAGATCCACTTAGGCGTAGCCGTTTAACCTCTTGCCTAGACACCAGCCTTTAGATGGTGATACAAGCACAATTTCCCTTAAGGTTCAACCACTAAGTGGGCTCAAATGTTAGCTTTCTCACAAATCAACTTAAATCCAGCCCAAGTCCACTACCAAATCTGTCCACTAGCCAGGAAAGAGGTGGGGTTGTGGGAGGCTCCCCCTATAGATGTAGGGTCCTAATTAATAAACCACAATCCCACTTAAGGCGTTTGCCATCGGACCTCTTTCCTAGACACTAGTTTCCAAATTGATAATGGGCCCAAGTGAAATCAAATCTCAAAGTGAACCCTAGGGCCAATGTCTACTAGATTTTATTAGGCTTGGGAAATGCAAAATGAGAGTTTTGGTTTGTGGGCTAAGGAAGGGTGATCAAATCCCCACCTTATGTGATTATGGGTTTTGCCCTTAAGATAATTTGAAATGAAATGCAACACCACAAAGTCAAACAAGGGGTTCTATGCAAATATGAATGTCATGTGATTAAGAAAAAGATAGTAGAACTCACCTTGCCTCCGCAATCTTCAAGATGCATTTAACAAAATTAAATAACAAGAAATAATTCTAACCTATATGATGCATGTCCTAAAGCATGGAAATGTGGTTGCTAATCTTGAGATGATGATTTTTATTAAAGTTCAAGTGAATTTTTTTTTAATTAATTATCCTATCTAACCACAAGATATGAAAAATAGAGAAAATAAACTCAAATGAAGGAGGGAAGTGTGAGTACTTACTTGAAAAAGCGTTCCCTCATTTTTTTTTTGAAATAAATGACAAAGAAAACTTACCACTTTTTTTTTTGATTTTCCTACAAAAATAAGAAAAAGAGAAATTATTAGTGTCAATTTATGTACAAAAATACAAGATTAACGACCTAAAAATCATAAACTTCCCCGGCAACGGCGCCAAAAATTGATAGTTAAAATGCATGCCGTTAATACATTCACTACCAAATTTAATTATCGGCTCACAAATTAATTAAAGGAGAATAGATAAGCAGTGAGTCCGAGTCGAATCCACAGGGAAATTTAGATTTTAAGGTAGAAAATCTTGAGTTTTTATGATTAACAATTCATGACAAATGGATGCTCATATAAAAATCAATGAATTAAAATTAACCAATCTGGATGAAGGAACTTAAGTAACTAAGATGCCGATCAAATTAAACAAATGCAAAGAAGAAATCAAACACACTACGCTTAGAGAATAGGAAGTGAGAGACGATCGAAGAAAAGTAAAACACTTTTGTTGAATTAATATGAAAGAAAGAGTGTGCTTGAGACTTATTTATTAAATCTAAAACAATCAAGATTAAACGACTAACTAGATTATGCTTTGAGGAGATTAATACAATAGACAACTAACTAAAAGAAACTGAAGATGGTTCGATGGAAATATGAGTGAACAGGAAACAATAAAGCAGCATGCAAGGGCCTCCGCCCTCCCTCTCTCTACGGGTTGCCGAATCAAGCTGCTGTAACTCCACGAGCGCGATGTAGCAACACTAGACTTCCATGAGAGACAGATGGACGCTACACCACCCAGCTGCGGCAGCTTGCGATGCGGCAACTCTTTGCAGAGGAGAGCTCGTCGCGGTGCGGGAACTCGCGGGCGGCAGACACGGCAAACACCTTGCTGAGGGGACTCGCCACAGCGCACATTGCATGCAACAACAGCGAAAGCTTGAGACCAGCTGATGAAGCTCACGAGCGCCCAGCAGAGGAGCCGCGGCAAACCTGTCTTCATGCCACGGAACCGCACGGGAAGTAGAGGGTAGCAGAAGGGGCACGCCGCGACAGAGAAAGCCCCACAAGGTGGGAACGGATGCTGCACCTCGTCCTCCCCCGCCACGCACGGAGCAAACAAAGAACCTGAGATAACCCCAGAACAGAAAACGAACCCCCCTGCGGCAACGTCTGAATTTTGGAAGAACGCTGTGAAAGGCCAAATCTAAGAAAATAGAAACTAAAACCCAAAAGCCAAACCAAAAATAACAACAAACAAACCCCATGTATCCCTGAACCTCCCATATATCTAGGGGTGAACTTTGCCAAGGATCTCGCGGAACCACCTCCACTTTCGTCGCCATCATCCATGCTCCGCACACGGCATCACCAACGCATGCAGTTGTTGCAGATCGAGTGCCCTCGTTTGTTCCCGTATGCTGCGAGCATCTCGAACTGCTATGCATTGACTGGGTCATCTCCGTTATCCTCGCCACGGTTTAGCAACTTCTTTGCAGATTATCAGGTCCTGGCAAGTCTTCGATGCCTCGTGCAATTCTTCTAGCAGCAAGTCCATGCACATCGGCAACTTCGTGCAATTTTCCTCAGCAAGGATTAGTCCGTGCACATCTGCCAGTCCGTGCAATTTTTCTTTATTCAAGCAAGGCTGATGCACTTCGTGCATAATTTGGCTACAGCAAGTGTTGCCTTCGTGCAACATTTCAAGCGGCAGGTCCATGCCGGTTTCCTTCGGTCAAGGCTCATGCACTTCATGCATGATTTGGTGGCAGCAGTCCGTGCAATTTCACAAGCAGCAAGCTTCTCATGTTCGTGCATATCCTCGTGCAAGTCTTCATAACAGCAGCCAACTCAAGCATCCTTCTTGCCATGCACGTGAATTTGATGGTGTAGTTGCACCATTAGTTGCTAGCCCATGGTTCTTCATCACATGCTTCATTTGTAACCCATATGTAGCCTTTTACGTGAAGCTCACAACCACCATACGTAATTCATGCATGCCACTTGCCAACTCATGCATACTATATTTAGCCATCTACGTGATAATGCCAATTTGCTACAACCTGCCATTTGAGAAAAAATGTGCATATGTGACTCTAAATAGATAAGGTGGTTAACACAAAATATTCACATATATGCACTCATTATTATTTCCAAATTACTCTCCAATAATTATCTTTTTCCATGAAAACTCCAAAAATTCATCAATAACTATTTCTGTGGATATTTTCATTAATAATCAACAATTTATTTTGAATTTTCTCTAAAACATGTGAAATTAATATGTGAAAATATGAAGTTATCAGCAGCGGCCCTCCAAGGTCAGTAGCGGGACTGCTGGCACTAAAACAGGCACATGGGGAGAAACTCCCAGCCTACATCAACCGATTTAAATCAGAGGCCCTGCGTATCCCTGTGGGAATGGATTTATTCTTTCTTTATTTATTGGTTTATTGATTTGTTGGTTTATTAGGCGTGCCAGTCACCGGTGTGACAATTTTATTGTACGCTCGATCTGACTCAGTCAGTCGATTGTGAAGTCCGAGTCGGGACCGGAAGTCCGTCATACCATAAAGGCTATGACGTTAATTACGTCCTTCCAAAGAAGGACAACCCTTGATTAATCGCCAAAGTAGAAGAGTCCTAGGGGCAAAACCAATATGATAGGTATGCTCATTCATTTGCAGGATAGAAGGTGCATGCAGATGATCACGTGATGCAAGATATGATATATTAATACATGGAGTAAATCCGACAGCATATCCCCTTATCTTAGACTATGCCAAGTAGGAATATAGGACATCCATCCACGGAGTGCCGAGATGGAAGCCAAAGGAAAGATGGGCGTAGCCCGAGATCCAAGAGGATCTAGATGCGACGGGACAATGTCCATTATCATGGTATTTATTGATATACCCTTAAGAAACAATTGGAAGACATGCAGTGGCAGAACTCCAAGAGTCAGCAGGGTTAGAAGAAAACATCACGGTCAAACGGTATAATGTGGGGGTAAAACCCCATTAATCTATCTCCCTTAGACTCGGATGAAGAACCATGATTCCCCGTGATGTGATGGAAGTTGGCCTGAAGGCAAATGAGGTTGAGACATCGAGTTTAGACTGAGTTTAGGGCTTATTAAGGCTGCTGGGAAGTTGAGTGTTCGAACAATGGTTGGCACTAAGATGAACCGGCACGGATGAGAACCGGCGCGGGTAGGCTTCCGGCACGGTGGCAAACCGGCGCGGCTAGGATTCCGGCACGAAATCAAATCGGCATGACTAGGTTCCGACACGAAGGGATCCCGGCGCGACGTGAGGCCAAAGAGTAGACGGCGTGGCATGGTTCCCGCCGCGCCCTTCACCCGACACGGGTTTGGCGCCGGGAGGAGGTGGCGCCGGGAGGACATGGCGCCGGGGGGGGAGATGGCGCCGGTGGCCATTTTGTTGGTTTTCTTCAAAGTTTATGAGGGGTTCTATTGAGGGGGTCTCTTGTGTTTAATCAGGGCTTCATGGGCTCTGGTGATGGTGTTTAGGCAAGCTGAAAGAGGAGGATAAATTCACCCATAGAAGGTCTAAGGAGACCATGTGACGATCAATAATGATTATATTTCCCTTATAGTGGGCAAAGGGCCATGAGATAGTCTGTCTCAGGCCTCTGCCAAACAGTAGGGGGTGTTAATTCATCAAACTTAACGAAAAACATCACACGATATGATAAAGCAAGGATCGTGAATGAATTTCGGCAGCATCTCCCCTTATTTTGGACTATGCCAAAAGGGCAATATAGGACATCCATCTACGAGTGCCGAGATGGAAGCCAAAATAAAGATGGGCGTAGCCCAAGATCCAAGAGGATCAGAATTTAGCGGGACTGTGTCCACCGGTCATGGCATCTCATTAATATTCCCCCAAAGGGGCCAGCGGAGAACATGCAGTGGCAGAACTCCATGGCCCGACGGGGTGAAAGAAGGAAATCGAAAACCCGAGTTGAAACAAATGTAGGGGTGAAACCCAAGTAGTGTAGCTCCTCCACTTCCCACAGAATTGGACATAAATGGCCCAATAAAACTGATCCATAAGAATGCATGCGTTTATTCCAATAGATATGCGTACGTGTACACATTCATGTATGCATGGCCAAATAAAAGATGATGATTAAAGGGCCAATTGGGGACTTATTAGTGCACACACTCACTATGCATATTTAAGCATGGGTGGACCAAAAGGGGCCTTCACGTAATGACTCTTGTATAGACACATGCATATGATGATAGAGTTGATTTACACCACAACATGCACCAACGTGATATGGCCATAGTTAGTGGGTGAAGGCTTAAATGTTAGCGTAGCAAGCATATGTTAATTGAGATTAAGAAGTGGTTAATCATTATGCACATGCATGCAGTATGCAAGGGTTTTAAAAAAAAGGACGTATGCCGGTTGGTGCATGGACTTGGCAAGTGAGTTAATGGAAGCTCACGTGTAATCCTACAACAAGTGGGGCCATGCATTAATGAGTCTACTCCGCCCAACATGATTTTAGCAAAGATAAAGTATAATGTGTCAAAACCATGCCAAGAGAAAAACTACTGCGTGCATACAAGCAGAACGGCGGGAAAGCAATTGCCTACGGCGAGATGCTCACGCGTTCGGCGCAGAAATGAAGGAAATGTGGCCTCGGCGTGGTAGCTTCTCGGCAAGGGAGGTAACTGGCACGGATTTGGCGCCGAGAGCTGATGGCGCCGAGACTAGTTGAAAAGGGGGGTTTTGATATTTAAGATTTCATAAGAGCTGCCGGATGAACGGAAAATCATCGGGAAAACACAAACATCAGAACATGGCTAGGTAAAATTGCTTTTCCTCATGATTTGGGGGACAGGAAAACCACGAGATAAGCTGTCTCGGGCTCCCGTCTCGTATCAGAGATAAATGCTTCGACTACTCGCGGTAGAACTCAGGGAGTAAGCACCAAAGATCAGTATTCCCGGAGCGTGGCAATGCCTTCGCGAATGTCATTGATAGATGGGATAATACTCCCACTATCTCTGCGAAGTCGTAGTAGCCATAAGGCGGTCGCCCTGGGTTGAACGGAAGAAGCGTAAAACCGGAACTACAGAAATTCTAGATAGAATAAAGGGAGCACACAGATGACATCAATGGGATTTAATTACAGCAACACACCTATATAAGGAAAGAATTCTTATCATAAACGGATGCATCAATACATATCTTTCATTCACATAAAATCGGGCATAGCCGGATACAAGCAGAAGAAAGCCTCAAGAGGCCATTGCATTACAGAGCTCACCGGCAGAAATGTAGCGGCAGAGGAACGTATAAAACAGAAGAGAAAAGAAGTAGGGGGAGGGGGAGATTGTAGCCCCGAAGGGTCTTACATGGTGGGACACCCACCTTGACAGCAGAGGGAAACCCTCACTTTCTTCAGCGCTCTTTCCCTTCTATGGGTTGGTGGCTCTCTCTCTCTCTCCCTCTTTTTCTCTTGAGTTCTTCTGTGTGTTCCTTCCCGGCTCTCGACTTCGTCGAACAGAGGCCTTTTATAAAGGGGGTAGAACCCTTCTACAGTCGGCCGGTTGACCCTCGGCGCGCCCTGGGACTTGGCCATCGGCGCGCTTTCCTTTGTGGGTATCGACGCGCAGCTTTCGTCATGGTGGTTGATGGGCCATGGGCGGCCCATTCCCAGTGTCATCGTCTTTCCTTTCATCTCTGAAAAATGAGAAATATAAGATAAAATATGTTAGTATTTTTATTTATATTGTTATTATCGAATCATTTTATTATTATCCTATTATTATCGTTATATCTTTTTTCTCTCTTTTTTATCCTTTTTTGTTATTATTATTATTATTATTATTTATTTTCTTTTCCTCTTTTCCCTCATTTTCCCTCTCATTTATCATTATATATACATATATATTTTATGTGTCAACAAATGCCCCCCACCCGTAGGTGGCGCGAATGAGGGACGGATGAGTGGGGCCTACGGGTGAAACCCGTTTGAAAGCGTGTCTTTTTGTTCATGCGAGCATGCATGCATTCAACAGCAAGCACAAGCTAGATATATAGAATAGCTCCCTTATATCGGAGATAGGACAAGGACCACGCCTGTGATTCATAGACAGAGTGCGGCTCACAAGGCACGACTAAGGGAGATGTGCATGCGCAGAGAGGACATCACATAGAATATGTGCACAGCGTAAGCCACGATCTACACCCGAGGCTACTTCTCCATAGTGTGATAGTGCAAGTATGCGAGCAGCGAATCTTTGACGTTGGGATACGAAGATGTTCTAGATAACATTAGAGCATTGCTCTAGCGTCTACACACACAGCTGGGGTTCTCGATTTTCGGTAGCTTTGTGCAACCCCCTTAACTTATTTCTAGCTCCGGACTTCACCGTTCGGCACGAGTCTCCTCATGTGTCTCAATGGGGATTCCCGGCTACTAAGATTCATCCTTTATAGCATTTTATTACGGACGTCACCGTTCGGCGCGAGTCTCCACATGTATCTCAATGGGGATTCCCGACTACTAGGATTCATCCTTTATAGTGATTTTGTTGCGGACTTCACCGTTCGGCGCGAGTCTCCTCATGTATCTCAATGGGGATTCCCGGCTACTAGGATTCATCCTTTATAGTGATTTTGTTGCGGACTTCACCGTTCGGCGCGAGTCTCCTCATATGTCTCAATGGGGATTCCCGGCTACTAAGATTCATCCTTTTATAGTAATTTTATTGCGGACTTCACCGTTCGGCGCGAGTCTCCTCATATGTCTCAATGGGGATTCTCAGCTACTAGGATTCATCCCATCATTTTTTCCTCTTTTTTTGAATGGGGGGCAGACAACTATTTCTTCACGATTACCCCTTATGTGGGTGCAGAAGTTTGAGCACATATATAGTGTTAGGAAGAACCTTCTAGCATCCCTATGATAAGAGGCCGCTGAACACATTGTGGTGCAAAGTGTGGGAGTTTTGCTTTGGGTGTATCTCACGAGTTGCATTAGCGACATAGCTATGACTTTTCCACTAGACGCATGCACTCAGCCAATACTGACTTTTCATCCCTTAGTGTATGCTGTGGCGCATATATGCTTAGAATCAGGTAGCTTTATTTAGCAAGGAGATGTGGTCCTAGAAAATTGAAGGAGGTGTATTATCTTATAGTATAAGCAAGCATGCAAGCATGGCCAACAAACACCCAAAATTTTGAAAGCAAGCAATTTTTCCTTTCTTTTTCTTTCTCTTTTTTTTATATTATTTTATATGTATGCATATGTGTATATGTCACTACATATCCATTTATTTGTTCGAGTGCCTGATGCGAATACCTGCAGGTTAGTTATTCAAAAGCCAGTAGAATTGATAACAAAATAATGGAAAAGGGCTTTATGCAGCAAGTCCTGGCGGGACGAAGAGGGTTGGTACTGGCCAACGAGAGCCGTTTTATTCAGATGATGGACCTGGATTAAAGTGGAGTGGTAGGCCTCAACAGGGTGCCTTGGCCAAGGACGGGCAACGGGTTTGATAGGGAGTCTAACCCGAATATAGAAGTGGACTATAGAAGTCAACAGTTGGCAAGGGAAGCGGGCTATGATAGTCGAAAGGTAACATGGCAAGCAGGCTGTAAAAGCCAGGAGATAACGGGAGAATAGGATATGCAAACCTAGCGATAGCAGGGAAGCAGGCTTCAAGGGGAGCCCAAGTCATTGAGTTGTAGCAATCATCACGGTGGGACATGATGGTTATTGTTGAAGTAGGCCTAAGCCACAAGGGTAGCGAGACAATGGGCTTGAGGAGATGCTGGCCGACCATGCCGATGATGACAAGGGCCATGAGTAGGTTGGCCGATCTCACCGATGGTGACAAGGGTCAGGAGTAGGTTTGACCGAT
>JAHNEJ010003490.1:0-69396 GCA_022559845.1 Amorphophallus konjac
CGAGTGAAGTGTGTGTGTGGGGTAACCTTAGACTATGCAAGACTTATGCAACGACTACCCTAGACTCGACTTGCTCTGATACCAAACTGATGCGGGACGGACTCAGGAGACGACACTATATGGTGCCACCCTCGGACTCTAGATGAAGACGCGACCAGCAGCACACACCAGGGAGACACTAAGCCCGACACTACGAGCTCCTAGTGGTAAAACGTCGCTAACAAAAGTGGAAGCTCACTCGTCGTCCCAAGCGAGGGAAAGCGCGGACCGTGCGCGGTTAAGGAACCGGCGGAGGTCAAGGGTAGTCCGACTCAACTTCCGGACTCGGATCGAGTCGCGGGACGGGTCACTCTCACTCTCACAGCGGTGACATGGACACACGGGCTAGTACCTACACTCTCGGCAGCGGCAAAAGACCGTATACTAGCTAAGCAAATGAACGCCAAGAGGTTCGGACCATTACCTCCACGCTCCCGGCGTGGCGAAGACAACCCCGGCCGAATCACGGACTCCCGGTTAAACAATATCACAGCAATACAAAGATTTGACCCACTCCACGCAGGGAGGTAAAAGGTCACATGTGGAGCCCGGGAATCACGCAACTCGGGTTGACGGGCAGCATCTTGATGTCGCCCGGCGGTGCCGAACTCCGCGTTTTAGTGCTTTCCGAACGGCGGGTTCTGCGGGCCCGTGGGGCCCACGGGTGGCGCTGGCCTCCGGATCTGCAGGAGTGGGTCCCACTGTGATGGGGACCCCTGGTGGCACGTCTCCACGGAAGGCGGTCGGCCGGGAACACCGACCGGTGGCCGAACAACTCCGATCTCCAAGCTTTTGGAATGCTACCCACGGATTTCTGCTTGCTGTTTTCAGGTGCGCGCTCCGGCGAAAACAGCCGCTGCGGTCGATCCCGACGTCGGATCGGGACGCATGAGCTATCGTTGGAAAGCTCTCTTCAAATGCTTCAATCTAGACTCAAAGAGATCTGATCGATATAGCCGGATCTAGACTTTAATGAATTTACAAATCCCTGTTGTACAGTAACCAAGACATCAGATTTACAGGATACTTGTCTGAGAACCACCGTTGACCGCCTACTTTCCGTAGGAATCAGACTTCAAGCTATTCTTCAACTTTGTAGATATTCAAACCATGAAGCTGGGACAATTTTTAGAATTGGATTTGGAGCTGGTGGCGATTTGATAGGATTTTTTGAGTGTCTGGTGGTCGGATCTGGGAACTGGCAGAAAGTACTGTAGCTAGGACTGAGAACGAATTTTAGAAAATATGAAATGGACGAACCAAAAATTAAAAAAAATGGTGGATGAAGGGATGGATCAAGGGATACCCAGTTAAATTGGGCGAACCAAAGAAAATAAAAAAAAAGGACCTAAGACTTGAAACTCTGGGCGGGTGGAAATGGAAACAGACAGTAGACAGATCTGAAAACTGTGATTGGACGAAAATCAAAAAATACCAAATGAGATCTTTATGACCAACCAAAATTCTGAGGACGTGCTGGACACCTCTGGGACATCCAGTAAAAGTTCCAGCTCGATCTGAGGCCGTGGCTGAGACTGGAATTTTGTGGAAGTGGCTGTGGTACTGCGTGGACAGAACTCCAGCGAAGGCGATGGCGGTGCGGTGGCGGCTCGTGGCGGCGGCGGCGATGACCGGAACTGATAGGGGAGGAGTCACACCTCCAGAGGCAACCTTCACAGCTGCAAGGGGGAAGAGAGGGGCGCACCAAGCTGGAGCTCCAACAATTTCTTGATTCCAAATGGCATTAATTCATCAAAAATGGAAATTACAAGCATATATAGGTCACCAATCTAATCAATCCTCCACCGTTGGATCTAGGGGTGGGAGATTGAGGGCTAGGATTGCATGTGACCATCCACACAAATGAAAATTAAAAAAAAATAAAGGGGGGGGCGGCCTATTGACTAGAATGGCAAGGATGTGGAAGTTAGACTTGGTAGGTGGGGGTAGGTGGCCTCTCATTTGGACTTTTCAAGTCCATTGTCCCCCATGTGTCCAAATACCATTCAAACTTCTAGATGCTCCCATGTGGCATGTTGACTGGCCCCATGTGGGACCCTAGGCTGAGGTGGCCCAATGTGGTGGGGCCCGGGGGGCCCGTGGGGCCCACGGGGTCCGAAATTCTCGTAAGCCCCTATTACACTCAAAATGGCAAACCGAATGCAACGAAATAAATACAAATTACACACACATAAAGTCTAGCTAAATATAATAAATGGGGAGGCTCAAGGCGGAGTCTCCAAGCTGTCTCCGAGCCAGATGGACGCTGAGGTGGCTCGTGTCGTGCTCCGTGTGCGGTACCGGTGGCTCGGTGTGTCGTGCCGATCAACAGCTCGGGTGTCCGCACCAGTATTGCTGCATGCCATGAAGTCTGTATAGAGTCTTTGTATCGTGTGCTTCGCATTTGGGAATCAAAGTATGTACATTGGCAGAGGAACTGCATCAAGTCTATACACTGCCTTTGGTTTTTTAAAGTCGATACATTGCCTTTATTTCAAAGTCTAGACATCGCTGTTTTGGCCTTCGAAGCGTTCAACTCAGTACATCGGACACTTGTTCATGCATGTTTGCAAGTCTATACACTAGCTCTGTTAAGTCTATACACTCCTCAACTTTACCTTTGCTCCAAGCCAAAGTCTGCATATTAGAAGAGTCTATACATTGGAAGTGTGTACATTGTTCAGCTGCCTTGATCAAGTCTGTACAGCGAGCATCGTCCTTGTGTTTCAAGCCATTTGCCAAGTCTATACAATGGCTTCGGCACGCCAAGTCTATACAACGGCTTTGGCATTCCAAGTCTATACAACGCCCAAGTCTGTACAGCCATCAGTGAACCCTCCAAGCCTATACATCCAGTTGAACGCAAAGTCTACACATCACTCCACATCTTTTCCTACGCTTGGCCAAGTCTATACACTCATACATATTCCTACGTTCTGGCCAAGTCTACACAACGCTTGCCTGACTTCTATTTCAAGTCTATACATTCATTCATATGAAGCTTCATCAAGTCTGTACAACGCTGCTTTGTCAAAGCCTGTACATCGCAGCTGTGTTGAAGTCTATACAACCAATCTCATGCCAAAGTCTATACATCCACAGTGGATCTTCAAAGTCTGAACATCCGTTCACTACACTCAAGTCTATACATCCACAGTGGAACGCCAAGTCTGTACATTGGCCTCAAGCTTCACAGGTCTACACATTGTCTTCAGCTTCAAAGTCTGTACAGTGGGTCAACCTGCCAAGTCTATACATTGGACTCTGTTTCACAAAGTCTGTACACTGGTCCTCAGATGTTCCAAGTCTATACATCGCTGATTGGGCTAAAGTCTGTACAGTCGTTTGGAAAGTCTATACTTTGTGAAGTCTGCACATTGGCTTCTCATTTGCATCAGAGTCTATACACTGGTTCAAGCTGCAAGTCTATACATTGGCGATTGGGGTTCCAAGTTTTGACATTGATTTACTATTCAAGCCTTGATTCAAAGTCTGTACATTTGATCGTCTCAGTCAGCATCTCATGTTCTCAAGTATATACATTGGCATATGCATTCTCATGTAAAGTCTATACAGCATCTGCGTCTCATTAAGCGTCTCTCTCAAGTCTATACAATGTTGCATTCACATATGAAGTCTATACAGCCTATGGCTTGTACATCGACTGAACGTTCTTCAGCAGAGTATATACTCTTCAGAGGTTAAGTCTGAACATCCATCCTTGTAGACTGTACACACTTCAGCAAATGCTCATCCCCTTCAAACGAAGTCTATACACTCTTTCCTTCACGCCATCAAGTGTGTACACTGCCTTCCCAGGGACTCTTTCATCAAGTCTATGCAGACTTAGCGAAAGCTCAGCAAGTCTGTACACTAGTTTCTCTGGCACGTTAACACTGAGTCTATACACTCGTTCGCTATCTTGAAGTCTATGCATTCGTTTGATAAGCTTCAACTATATACACTCAATATCAAGCTTCAAGTCTATACACTGTGTTGCATTACATGCTTCACCCAAAGTCTGTACACCCGATTCTCTCATGCACTTCACAGAAGTCTACACATTCTATCTTGTGATGATAATGCATTCATGTTACAAGTCTATACACTGAGAGCGCATGTTACAAGTCTATACACTCTCAGTGTACATACTTGATCATCTGCTGTTCTAAAGTATATACATTCGGTTGCTTATCACGCTGCATCTTTTAAGTCTGTACACTGCTGCTTTTACATTAAGTGTATACATTTTGCTGATCGACTGAAGTATTATTTCATTAAACCTACAGAGTCTGGGCACGTGACACAAGGCAGGCATCTGGCACGCAATCCAAGCTGCTGAGAAGTCACCACGTGGACTAAAGCTTGGGCGGGAATCGAAAAGAGCACGCCCTAGCACATGCTAAACCTGATATAAATAGAAGTCTCTGTCCATTGAAATAAGTAGATGAAGAAGAGACAACCAGATCTGAAAGAGAAAGAGTGATCGAGATAGACAGACAGTGCAGTAGAGAGGCTGTGAGCAGAAGAAGAAGAGAGAAGAAGAAGAAAGAAGAAAGAAGAGACAGAGAGAGAGAGCCTGCGAAAGAGAAGAAAATGAAGAGTGAGAAGAAGAGAGAGCTAGAGCAAAGGAAGATTCAACTGAAGATCAGTTCCTGCTGGACCGTGGATCAAATCCAGGCCAGCCAGCTCCTGCGAGAGCCTTTGTGCATTTTATTCTTCCAGCTTTCTGTTGCTGCATTTTTGTTTTTCCTTTTAAACCTTCAACAGTTGTTCTTCCGACTCTCTTGTGTGAGGTCGGGTTCCCTCCGGTTGGGAGGAAGAGTGGTCCGAGACCTCTAGTTTGCAGGTGGCTTGGAGTCACCTGTGCTTCCCTCTGGGGTTCAGAGGAAGAGAGACTTAGGTCTCTAGGTTTCCCTCCGGTTTGGAGGAAGGGAGGATTGATCCTCCGGTTCTGGTCTTGTGGTTTCAAGACTAGGTGTTCCCTCCTGATCTGGAGGAAGAGAGACTTGCGTCTCTGGTTTCCATGTGACTGGGAGTCACTTGGGGTGTCCCTCCGGTTGGGAGGAAGAGGGGAGGTTGTTCCCCTGGTCAAGCTGTGTGGCAACAATTTGTTGCAGACTGAGTCTGCAGTTTCTAGCCTAGCTAGTGGAAGCCTCACTCCGGTTTGGAGTGAGGGGTGGACGTAGGTCTTTGGACCGAACCACCTAAAAATCTTGGTGTTCTCTTGTGGTGTGTTTTTTTCCTTATATGTTATTTTCTCTACTGTGATCTTTAGATGTTTGCTTAGGAGCGTGTGAGAGCTAGTAGATTTGTGTTGTCTCACTGAGTTGCTTCTAAGCATTTTCAGCACATTACATAATCTGCTTTTAATTCCGCATACTTGAGCATTAGAGTTTTTAATTGGGTGATTTTAGAGCAGGATACATTCACCCCCCCCTCTGTATCCAGGACTTGCAACCTATCACGTTCCAAGGCATGCCGGGGAGGAGCCTTGAGGGCGCGCCGGGGGAAGCGCTTTCGGAGTGTGTCGGGGAAGGGCTTCCGAAGTGTGCCGGGGGGCGAGCGGTCTGGGTGTGCCGGGGAAGGGGCTTAGGCCGTGTCGGTGAAGCAGGCGCTGGGACCGTGCCGGTGAAGCCATCAGGGGCTCGTGCCGGGGAAGGCAGCCTCAGGGCGTGCCGGGGAAGAGGCTTAGGCCGTGTCGGTGAAGCAGGCACCAAGCGTGCCGGGGAAGCACCGAGGGGACTGTGCCGGCGAAGGGCTGCTCCGGGGGCGTGTCGGGGAATAGCCCAGGGGGTGTACCGGTGAGGGCCTTAGGCAGTGGCCCGTTAGGGGAAGAGAGAGTGTACCGGCCAAGGGGCCTTGGGCAGCATATGGGGGGGATTTTTAGCTAAGGAAGAGGACTCCTTTGACCGGCGGACTTCTGGTGTTGCCTCTCGGGGCCCACCATGATTTGTTGGGGCCGTCACTCCTTGTGGACGCGCACCCGTGTTTTCCCTTACGCCTCTGGCCTAGGGGAAACTCTGCCGAAATTTCGTCAGAAATTGGCAATATCTTATTCATTTGACCTGTAGTGAAGCCTCTTTACAGTCTTTCATTTCATTTTGCGTGCGGCTTATTCTGATTTTTGATTTGTGTATCTTTGCAGACAAATGGCTGCCCCAAGTGGTTCTTCTGCCCCTGCCGCTGCTGTCGGTGCCGACCTCATTCCGCGGGGTCCCGTGCCAGCGGTCACGTGGCTCAATGTGGAGGACCTGGACCGTGAACATGCGGAAATAGCTGCCTTGGCGGAGTCATTGGGGTCCGACGGTGAGAGCATGGACTTCAGCCGGCTTGTCAGAGTTGAGAGCGGCTTCACATTTGATCGGGCCACCGGGGAGTACAGGAAGGACTTCCCGAAGGATAGGCACCTCATTCGATTCCTGAAGCATCTGCGCTCCCGAGATGGGCGAGACTTCCGCACGATAAAGGCCATCGAGCGGACCATCCTGCATGCCCGGGACAGTCTATTGTACAGCGTCCCCAGGAGCATTCCAATGTATCTGGTGGGAGAATCCCGAGAGTGGAAGCCCGTCTTGGGGATTGAAGGAGTGCTTCCAGCCGAAGACAGACTGGTGCGAGCGCCTCAGTTCGTTCCGGCCAAATGGGATATGTCTGCCGGCAAGGTGCACAGTGAGACACCCCGCTTCGGCTTGTTCTTGGCTCCCCTTAAATGGGGCTATAGGGAGGAGCCGTTTATATTGGACTGCTTGGCCATAAGGTTCAAGTATGAATTATCACTGGGCTGGTTCGGGGAGCTGAAGCTTCAAGACGCCCACAGTTTTCGGGAAGGGGCAGTGGAGTTCATTGAATATGTACTATTCAACTATGCTCCGTTGCTGGTCCGGGTTGGCATTTATCACAGTGTATACGCCTCTCGGTATGGCTATCCCATCTCCAAGGGCCTCTGTTGTGGCATGATAGAAGTGTTCAGCGCAGAGACCAACACTTTCTACACGGCGGAGGGTGAGACTTCCCTGGACCTGTGGAGTCTCAGCCAGTTGAGCGGCTTGCCCATTGACGGGGAGCCTTATGAAGAAGTGTGCCTCCCCGACTTGATCAAGGACGAAACCAACGGGGATGGCTATTATTCTCTCGGATATTCGTACCGGTATCTCATGAAGGCGTACCGGGAATTATATCAGCTGTCACATGGTGGGAGGCAGCCCCCCCGTGGGGATAGAAAGAGGGTGCGCATGGCCTTGTGGTTGGAATACTTCTATGACGGGCTGAAGCAATATGAAGAGTTTCCCCGCGTAGGCACCGCTGTTGCTCGCAAGAAGCATGCGAAGCCCAAGCTTGGTGTGAAGATCCCCTCCAAGGGGCGTCGGAGCGGGCCTAATCCGATGGGTGTCGTCCCGCTAACTCACTGCGCCGCCTATCTCACGTACTGGCTATGTTCGTTTGCCATGCCGTACGGGGATGAGACGGTTATTCGGCCAGACGCCATCTACCCAGCATGTCAGATGGCGTGGGGCGTCAAGCTTTCCTTGTGCCCGGTGACCCTCTACTTGATTTACAAGGCCCTGGGAGACATCAGCACCCATCAGTTTCCAAGGCAGGCCCGGTATGTGTGCCCACTACATTTCTTCAACGTGTGGGTTTGCTCGTTGTTCCCTGAGTTTGCCCCACGAGCTCTCCTGGATTGGGGACTAATGCCGAGGATGCTGGAGTTTGCCAGTGCAGAGCCAGCTTCTACCTCCATGCAGATGTTTGATATTCGGGGCCGGTTGACAACGGTTCCCCGGGATGCGGCCGGCACTATTCATTTCTGGACGTTGGCCGCGCACTCTAGCCCTCTGGTGAACAATAAGAGGGAGTGCAAGGACGATCAGGTGGAGAAGTACGTCCATCCCATCAGCCAAGAGAATGTGGTCCGCCCGCTGCTGGAACCGGAGCTGAGGAACTGGGCGCTATCCATTCGCCCAAGCGTGTTGGTGTTCAGGAAGGGGGATAATGTGCTGCTGGAACCGTATTATCCCTTCTGGTTTGGTCACAACTTCGGGTATGACCAGCATATCCCTGTTTATCATGCACAGTTCGGCTTGCCTTCGCGGAACATCCGGGGAAGTTCAGTTGCTGAACATGCTAAGAGCTGGTGGGACTTTTTCCACCGGGCGGACACTGCCTCTTTCAGGGTGCCGGCCCCGGGTCGCATTCCCCGAGTGACCCAAGACTACATAAAGTGGTGGAACGCCCGGACGGCCTTCTATCGGTTGCATAAGACCGACTTCTGGGATGGGGCTGAGAGGAGGTTCCTCAGCAGACAGGCGGTGCCGGTGCTTGACATCGAGCCAGATCATCTTCTTCGGCTCAAGAACAAGCAGGAGAAAGAGGTACCAGCATATATGGCTGCTCGTCGGGAAGCCCGGGACGCGAGGCCGACGCCGAAAGTGGAGTTGCCTCCGGTGGCGAAGGATGACTATAAGAAGACATTGCGAGATCTTTGCCGGATAGGGAATGATCGTCTAGAGCTCATTAATTACCCGCTCCCCATGGAGGAGGAGGGCACCCCCGCAAAGAGCTGGCGTCCAGAGAGGGACCTGATCTGCCCATACCGCACATTTATGAGGCGGGAGGAGAGGAAGCCCGAGAATTATAAGGACACCACATGGCTGTATGTTCAGCTGCGGGTGAATGGGCTGAAGATCGAAGATCAGACGGCCGCCATCCTGGGCAAGCGCCTGCACATCCCATATTATTATGCCGATGGGTGGGGCATAGACCACTTCAATCTTTTCTGCCACCTCTCCTCGAAGAAGCACGCAGATCTGGGTAGCCTCACAGACCGGTGCCAGAAGGTCGAGGACGTATGCTGGCTGGTCCGAGAGGCGGCACGTCAGGACAAGGAGCCGTCCCTGAGCTACTGGCCGATAACACTTCAGTTGTACACCGGTCCTCACGGTATTTAACCTTTCCCACTTCTTCTATTCTCATGGTCATGTCCTTGGCAGATTTATCGGGTGCTAACCATGTGTGTATATGTATTTATTCTTCCTACCAGACCATCCCAATAGCACCCAGATGGCGACATACCGTAATCTTCTTCGATTCATCCAGAAGCCCGCCTACTTTGAAGCCGCACTGCCGGCTCCGACTACGGCTCCTCTGCCCAAGGCGGCAAAGAGGCCTCGGGCAAAATCGCCTGTGAAGAAGGCAGTGGATGCCACGAAGGTGGCTAAGCAGCGGGACACAAAGCGGAGAAAAACGGAGGCGGCCAAGGCCTCGACTGCCATTCCTCCGACGCCACGGGTCCCATCTTTTGAAGAGTTTGAAGTTGCCCGCCTCGAGCCAACCTGCCGGTCAGTACTTCGACAATCAGCATGTCTTTTAAGTCTTTCTCCTTTTTTGTATTTTCATTTTGGAGCAAAGCCCTGACACCTGAATATTTCTTTTGTCTCAGCCCCTGTGGAAGAGCCCGTGCCCACATCTATTCCTGACGCGGGGGAGCCAGTTCTCGCGCCTGCCCCTGACATGGGTGAAACCGCGGTCATAGCGAAGGCGACTTCGGCGGCGGTTCCGACTCCCTTACCGCAAGCCAAGGGAAGTGTTAGGGTGCTAGTCCCGGATACAGAGGGGGGGTGAATGTATCCCTCTAGAAAATATAGCCCAAATTAAAAACTCATATGCTAGGCAAATTTTGGAATTAAACTAATTCGATTAAGCAAAATAACAAGTAGGTGGAGCGAGCCTATCCAAGCATCTAGCGGAAGCAAATCAAGCAATCAAACCACTGCTCAATAGATTTTTTAGGTGGTTCAGTCTTCCAGACCTACATCCACCCCTCACTCCCAACCGGAGTGAGGCTTCACTAGCAAACGCTAGAACCAAGCAGACTCAGTCTGCGAACAGTTGCTGCCACACAGCTTGACCAGGGGAACAGCCTCCCCTCTTCCTCTCAACCGGAGGGACACCCAAGTGACTCCCAGCCACTTGGAAACCAGAGGTCGCAGACCTCTCTTCCTCCAGACCAGGAGGGACCCCTGGACTTGTAACCCGCAAGCCCAGAACCGGAGGACCAATCCTCCCTTCCTCCAAATCGGAGGGAACCCACAAGTAGCTCCCAGCTACTTGTAACCGGAGATCAGATTTCCCTTCTCCTGACCCACCAGGAGGAACCCGACCTCAGTCCAGAGGATCAGAATTACAAAGATGGAAAGATAAAAAAAAGGAAAATAAGAAAGGATGAAAAATCACAGCGCCAAAAGCTGGAAACGAAATACAAGTAATGTAGCTCTCAAGGGAGCAGGTCTGGCTTGGATTTGATCCAAACGCCAGAGGGCAGATCTTCAAGCTTTTCCCATTTCTTCTCTACGAACACCTTCTCTCTCTCTCTCTCTCTCTCTTTCTCTTCTGCTTCTTCACTCTTTTTCTTCTTCTTTCGCAGGCTCTCTCTGTCTCTTCTCTTCTCTTCTCTGCAACTCTTCTCTTCTGCTGGATCGAGCACTCAGCACTTCTGCACTTCTACTATTCTGCTTCTCTATTTTCGATCTCTCTTCTTCAGACAACCGAGACTCCCCTTTATAGCAGCTCGAGCAGAGGCAGCACTGGGCGCGTGTGTCCTCCACATTTCCCGCCCAGATATTTGGCCACGTGTCAGCATTTCAACTCCTTGGATCACGTGCCAGACACCTGCATGATTAAAGAAGTGTTCAGTCGATGAACAAAATTAACACAGGCTGTGCATAGTTAAGCAATGTATAGACTTATAGAAATCAATATAGCAAGTGTGTACAGTGTGAGGGAGTGTATAGACTTAGAAGTCTTCATGCGTGCTCAGTGTATATACTTGCTGAAGAATGCATTATCATAACAGGAGAGTGTGTAGACTTCAGTGTAAATCATGAAGGAATCGAGTGTATAGACTTGGAACAATAATTAACCAAGTGTGTATCATGTGAGAGTGTATACACTTGGAGGTCTTCAGCGTCTTCAGTGTATGGACTTAATTAGTTCAGGGCAATCCATAGCAATGTATAGACTTAGGCGTTCTATTTAAAACAAAACCAATGTACAGACTTCATGCTGTACAGACTTGATGTTGATCAACAGACCTTTGAACATCAGCCCAAGGTGTCAACGCTTCCATCGTGCAGTGTCGCCTCAGCTCCTCAGGCAAGATGCTCACGCCCTTGGCAACTGGCCAATGCGTCAACGCATCCAGTGTCAGCGTCGACGCAGTAAACAAGACAGAAAGTGAAAGACGCACAATTGCGTCTACGCAGTCAGCCAAGTGCGTCAACGCACTAAAAGTACAGAACCCATGAAGACAGACAGGCTGTACAGACTTTGATGCTCAAAGACGATTGTATAGACTTTGCCTTAGAAACGAGTGTATGGACTTTGAAGCATTTGACGGATGTATATACTTAGCCTTTGAGGAACGATGTATAGAGTCTGAACGTGAAGGCAGGCTGTATAGACTTGAATTGCTTGAAGCGATGTACAGACTTGGTGAGGTTCAAGCAGTGTACAGACTTGTGAAGGCTTCAGCGTTGTACAGATATGGAAGTACCACTATGGATGTATGGACTTGATGATCCACTGTGGATGTATGGACTTGAGTGAATGAAATCGATGTACAGACTTGCCTATGCGAAGCCACTGTACAGACATTGAAAACGTGAAGCCAGTGTACATACTTGAAGAACAGTTCAATGTATTGACTTAGCGTTGTATAGACTTGGCTTTGAACGCTTGAGCTGAAGACAATGTGCAGACTTAGCGATGTATAGACTTGGCCTATAAAACGTAGGAAAAGGTATGAGTGTATAGACTTGGCCAAGCGTAGGAAAAGATGTGGAGTGTACAGACTTGGTAAAACAAAGTCCAGTGTATAGACTTGGTGAACTGACTCCAATGTACAGACTTGCAGATGCGAAGCCGATGTACAGACTTCACCAACAAGCTTGAACATGAACAGGCTGCACAGTGCACTGTATAGACTTGGACCAAGGCATGAACAGTGGAAGCTACAGTCCAATGTATGGACTTTGAAGGATTTGAGCGTGAGACTGTATAGACTTGGAACGGGTGTGCTGTGAGCACTGTATAGACTCAAGATATAACAACTGAATGTATAGAGTTGTGGTCGGACAAACCAATGTATAGACTTGAAGCATGAGGCCAATGTTCAGACTTTGATGCCCAACGGCGATGTCTAGACTTCGACAAGCTTGAGCCAGTGTATGGACTTTGCGAGAGTGAGACGATGCATGAGATGCTGAAGAACTGATGTACAGACTCTGAAGATGATATGCCAGTGTACAGACTTAATGATATGAACACTAAGGCATGCTGTACAGACTTACTACGATCAAGCTGATGTACATACTTTGATACCCAGACAGGCAGAGTTCTGATGGGTCGACGGATCAATAAGGGTGGGTCGACCCGCTACTGTTCATTCTAACTAAGCAGAGTGTAGACAGAATCAAGATAGCATGCTTATCTGATGACCATATGAACTGCACTCACTCACATGATAAAATAGCATTATGATCAGAGAATGACTGAATAATAGCATGATGACACACACAGCAAGATGACTCACAGTGAATAACTCACTTCAAAGGCCAATCATCAAAACCACCATTAAAACCATCATCAAAACCACATGGGCACAACAGGAAGGTCCCCAGCCAAGTCGCCTGTTAAAAAGGCGTTGGCTGCTGCCAAGGCGGCCGGGCGGCAAGCAACGAAGCGAAGGCGGGCCGAGGAATCCCCGGTCCCGGGGATAGCCCCTTCGGCGCCCCTCATTTTGTCCTTTGAAGAATTCGAGGTCACTCGGACTGAGCCGAGTCACCATGCCGACGGGGTTCAACGGTCGCCGACGTCACCCGGGATTGATTTGCCTCCTGGGCCATCCTTGGATGCGCACACGGTGACAATGCGCTTCTTTCTTACAGGTGGCACGGAGGAACCGACGCCTGTGCTGATCCCGAGCGAGAGCGAGGCCGCGGTCCCCGAGGCAGCGGTCCCCGAGGCCGCGTCGCCCATCAAAGAGGCCATCCGCGAGCCACCTCCTGTTGCAGCAGCTGAAGGGGGTATTTGCCTTTGTTGGCCTAATTGACTTCTTTCATTCTTTGGGAGCCGATTGGGTTTGATATACCCGTGTTTTCTTCTGCGTGACAGGCACAGCAGGGGCAGTCGCTGGGCTATTTGGGCCCCGCCTGCAACTCCCGACGACGCGTCTATATGTGAGGAGGAGGCTGAAGTCTGGCGTACCGGCCTCATCTAGCCCGAGGGAGGGTGCGCCGGCCATTGACCTCGAAGTGGAGGCCCCTTTGCCATCAAGGGGAGAGCCTGCGGCGGTCGAGTCATCGTCGGGCGAACAGGTAGACTACAATTACTCCTCCGATGAAGCGGCTCCTGAAGAGGGCGTGTCTGGGGCTTCGGAGCCGCCCGAGCCGGTCTTCGGGGCCCCCTTACTTGCTGGCTCCCCGAGCTTTATGGGGAAGACTGCTGTAAGTGTGAGCTTGCTTGGGCCGGCTCCTTCCTCTCCTTCGTGGTTACCTAATGATCTTTTCTTGTCAATTCCGGGTTTCAGGGGCTTAACTTGCCGGAGGCTGTGAAAAAGGGTACCCCAGTTGCGCCGATCGACCGTCAGGTGGGGGTCGATGTGGGCTCGGGCAAACTAGCCCTTCTATTCGAGGCTCTTCAGCAAGAGTCGGCCGCAGGGACTTTAAGTGTTTCTAAAGCGGCGGACGAGCCTCTGGGGGAAGGAGAGATTGCGCCCGAAGGCCGCGTCTTCATGGTGGCCGAGGTAAGGGGGGCTTTATGGCTCTTCCCACTTCTCGTCCTCGCGTAATTTATTCCCGACGACGGGCGGCTAACCGTATTTCATGTGGGCAGGTGGCGCCGACTCTGGCATCTGTTCCGGAGGTGGAGACTCTTGCCGTGCTCGTGCAGGCGGGAGGCGTCCCTCACCTACTGGTTCCACTTCCACCTCTTCCGAGGCTGCCGGCCCAGATGGAGGACCCTTTCTCGAGACAAGTCTTTGCGGGGCTCCGTGCACATTTGGAGGGATCCCACACGCGAGGGAAAAGTCCGTGGGTGATGGCGTCGGGTCCGGCTTTACTCAAAGCCCCTCCTTCAGCCGAAGCAGCCGTACCAGCACCCCTGCCCATTGAGGCAGTGGCAGAAGCGAACCAAGCAGAGGCAGAGGAGGCAGGAGAGCAGCGGATGATAGCGGCGCCAGATGCTTTGGCCATGTCTTCAGCCATTTCCTTAGCCGTGGTTGGCCAGGAATCTTCTGTCGAGCCACGCCGGCCAGGCGTCTTGACTCTTGCTCTTCCATCTTCTTCGGCCATGGTGAACGCTGATTTGTGGGCAGAGGTGGACAGCATCGTGGAATTTACTCCCCCAGCCATTCCTTCGGTCAGTCACACCCCGTCAGAGGCGCCAGTCCATCAAATGCTGGTAACGCTGCGGACGATGTTCTTTGCCGATCTTTCCTTATCATACCGGGAGGTACATACCATAGTGACGCAGCTGACTGGGGCGTTACAAGTGCTGGGCTATCCACTGGGGGAATGGTCGCGACGAGTCTTGTTGCTATTAAAGTATATTAAACGTCGCGAGTTTCTCGAGACCCAGGCTCCCGACGCGCGCGCCGCGCTAGACGCCCAAGCGGACGAGTATTTGCAGGTCTTGGAGGCACAGCGCCATGATGAAGAGCGCCATGGGAAGGCCTTGGAGAAAGGCCAGGGCAGCGTCTGCTCCCTCAAGAGTCGGATCGGGAAGCTAGACGGCTACCTTGCTGCGGCTAGGGTTGACCTTGCCGAGGCTGAGAAGGTGGTCGAGAGTGAGAGCGAAGCTCTCGCCGTCGCCGAAGTTGAAACGGTGTCCGCGGAAGCCAAACTCGCCCGTCTCGAGGAATTGAGGGGCCAGTTACGTGATATGACGAACTTCCCTTGCGTCGGGATCCTTCCCCTCGAGGACATCTTCAGGGGTGTCGACTGAGCGTCGCCTCCCTTAGCTTTCTCCTTTTTGTAACACAGGGATATGCCCTGAAGCATATGTAATCTGATCCTTCTTTAAATAGAACAAAACGGTTACAGTTTCACGTGTTCTTCGTGTATGCATTCATCCGAGAGGGGCCTCTCTTCCCCTTTTTCTCTTCTGTGTATATTGTTTTCTTCTTCATCTTCCCTCCCCTCCCCTTTTTGTGCTGAGACACATTGGCAGGGTGTGAATCTTCGCGAGGGTTCGCTTTGGGAGAACCAGGCAGGAACCCATGTCAGGGCACAGGAGAGTGCTCACCTTCCCAGGGGGAGGACGAGGGGACCACTCCACCATACCGAACGGGCGACTTCCTAGTTTCGCCGCAATGTTAGAAGCGCGTGCTGGCCTCAAGCGGGGGGCCTCGGTCAGAGACCGGATTTCTCGTCGTCTAGAGGGGACGGAGAGAAGAGTTTGTCTAGTCAATGACCTGGACGGAAGATCCGAGCCAAAGGGGTACTGACCGCCCGGGGAGGACGGAGAGAAGAGTTTGTGTAGTCAATGACCCGGACGGGAGGTCCGAGCCAAAGGGGTACTGACCGCCTGGGGAGGACGGAGAGAAGAGTTTGTTTGGTCAATGACCCGGACGGGAGGTCCGAGCCAAAGGGGTACTCACCGCCCGGGAGGACGGAGAGAAGAGTTTGTTTAGTCAATGACCCGGACGGGAGGTCCGAGCCAAAGGGGTACTCACCGCCCGGGGAGGACGGAGAGAAGAGTTTGTTTGGTCAATGACCCGGACGGGAGGTCCGAGCCAAAGGGGTACTCACCGCCCGGGGAGGATGGAGAGAAGAGTTTGTTTAGTCAATGACCCGGACGGGAGGTCCGAGCCAAAGGGGTACTCACCGCCCGGGGAGGACGGAGAGAAGAGTTTGTTTAGTCAATGACCCGGAAGGGAGGTCCGAGCCAAAGGGGTACTCACCGCCCGGGGAGGACGTAGAGAAGAGTTTGTTTAGTCAATGACCCAGACGGGAGGTCCGAGCCAAAGGGGTACTCACCGCCCAGGGAGGACGGAGAGAAGAGTTTGTTTAGTCAATTTCTTTTAGTACTTCCGTGGCTACGGGGCGACGGCTAGAAATGGGAGGAGTTCCCCCTTTCTCGACTTCCACTCTTCCCTTGCTCTTGTATCTTTTCCTTTTTTTTTACTTCTTTTTTTCCCTCTTCTTTTTTCTTTTTTCTCTCTCTTTCTTTCTCTTTTTTTTCTCTCTTTCCCTCTTCTTCTCTTCCTTTTTTTTCTTTCTCTCTTCTCTTCTTCTCTTTTTTCTCTTCTTTTTTTTTCTTTTCTCCCTTTTTTTCTTTTTCTTTTCTTTTTCTTTTCTTTTTTTTCCTCTCTTTTTTTTTCACCTTCCTCTTCCCCTTTTTCTCGCTCCTTTTTTTTGAAAACATGGATAGTGGTCAAGTTGCTTGGACATCAATCACGCAAATCTGCCCAAAATAGGGCGGAGGGTTATATTATTGATTGAACGGGGGCGCCGGAGCGTGTTACAGTCTCAAGTGCCTCCCATTAAGAGGCGGGAACTCAACTTCCCCGCGATGGTTGACAATTACATAGGCCCCACCTTCGTAGACTTTTTAGACGACGTAGGGTCCGAGCCAGTTCTCATTCAGCTTACCCTTAGGGTTGGCAGCCATGAGGTCTCTTCTCTTGACCATGACGAGGTCGCCCTTTTTGAATTCGCGTTCCTTGACAAGCTTGTCAAAGGCGCGTGCAATCCGGGCCTGGTAGATCTAAATGTTCTGTTGGGCCTGGAGCCGCTTTCCTTCTAGACTGGAGAGTTCATCAAGCCTTCGTTCAACGTTGGTTTGCCCTTCAAGGACAAGGCCATGCTGAATGGCAACCCTGAGGGACGGTATTTCCAGTTCAACGGGGATGATTGCCTCCGAGCCATATACGAGAGAAAAGGGCGAGCAGCCTGTTGGAGTCTTGTATACAGTTCGGTGCGCCCAAAGCGCCTCGTACATTCTTTCTTCCCAGTCCCTTTTGTTAGAGCTGACCGTCTTGGCCAGGAGAGTACAGAGTGTCTTATTAAAAGCTTCGGCCAGCCCATTAGCCTATGGGTTGTAAGGAGTCGATGTCCTCCAATCAATTTTATATTTTTCTGCCAGCCGGTAGACCTTCTGATTGCGGAAGTGGCTGCCGTTGTCTGACACAACTCGGTCAGGCACGCCAAACCGGAATATGATATTACGACGGACAAACCTGACCACGATCTCTCCGGTGACCTCCCGTAAGGCGACAGCCTCTGCCCAGCGGGAGAAGTAGTCGGTTGCCGCCAGAATGTACTTGCAACCCGTGGAAGACGCAGGTAAGGGACCCACAACATCTATCCCCCATTGGGCAAACGGCCAACTGGGTGCCGTTGGGTGCAATTGCACGGGGGGCCTCCTGGGTATGGTGGCATGCTCCTGACATCTCTGACACGACTTAGCATATTTGCAGCAGTCGTCGAACATCGCAGGCCAATAATAGCCAAGCCTCTTTATTTCAATCTTCATTTTCGGCCCGGCCTGGTGTGCGCCAGCTGTCCCGGCGTGGACCTCCTTCATGACCCTCCAGGCTTCTTCAATGGACAAGCATCGGAGGAGTAATTTCTGCTTGGCGTCGGCCACCATTCGGAATAATATTCCACTTCGGAGCTCATAAGAGTCCTTAATTCTGATCAGCCTGATCTTCTCTTCTCTCTGCTTGGGCAGCTACTGGTACTTGAACCACTGCATCAGGGGGTCTCTCCAGTCGGGTAGGCCGACGGCTTCTGCTGTGGTGACTTCTAGCTCTTCTTCTTCTTGTTCCTCTTCTATCATGCTGGCATCTGGCGCTGATTTATTACTTGGATACTGAGAGATCCATCTGGAGGCACTGCCAGTGAGCTCGCCAGTTTTGCCAGGGCGTCGGCTTGTGCATTCTCCCCTCTGGCGACATGGCCTATCTCAAGGAGGTAGAATCGCTCCATGAATCTCTTCGCCTTAGTGTGATAAGGGAGTAACTCAGGTTTTCGGACATCAAACTGTCCCTGGACCTGCTTGACGACTAGCAGCGAGTCGCCGAATACTTGGAGCATTTTGATCTCCATTTGGAGGGCCACCTGAAGGCCGATGATCAGAGCTTCATACTCTGCTTCATTATTTGTGCAGGGCTTGGTAATGCAGCAGGAAGTGTGCATCACTTCTCCGTCTGGCGATTTGAGGACGATGCCGCCTCCGGCCCGTACCTTGGCGTGTCCGGACGGGGCCACTTCTGTTCTCGAAGCCCCGTCAAAGTATAGCTGCCAGATAGCTTGTTGGACATGATCCACCTCCAGTGCTTCATCCTCTGGTAGCTCGGTGGCCAACGGGGAGCCTTCGGGCATGGGGTGTGCTGCGAAGAAATCCGCGACGGCTTGTCCCTTAACGGCCTTCTGCGACACGTTGGTGATATCAAACTCCATGAGCAGCACGGCCCACTTGCCAAGGCGCCCCTTCGGGACAGGCTCGAGGAGGATGTGCTTGATAGGGTCAGCTCTGGATATTAGACTTACTTCATGAGACTGCATGTAGTGCCTCATCTTCTTGACTGCGAAGACCAAAGCAAGGCAGACTTTCTCTATCGGGGTGTACTTGGCCTCCGCACCCACTAGTCTCTGCTGAGGTAGTAGAGAGCCTGCTCTTTTCCCTCATCATTGTTCTGGGCAAGCATTGCCCCCAGTGAATATTCGGTAGCTGCTATGTAGAGAATAAGTGGTCTGCCTTTGACAGGTGCCCCCAAGACTGGCGGGGTCTTCAGGTACTCTTTTAGCTAGTCGAACGCACGCTGGCATTCGTGACCCCAGTTGAAGGGTGCATTCTTCATCATCAGTCTGTGAAAGGGTTGGCAACGCCCCGACAGGTTGGAGATGAACCTGCGGATATAGGCTAGACGGCCCTGTAGGGCCCTTAGCTCTCTTAGACTCTTCGGAGGGGGCAACTCCTGAATGACTTTTATCTTGAATGGGTCAATCTCGATCCCTCTGTGCCGGACAATAAAGCCGAGAAACTTACCACTGGACACGCCGAAGGCGCACTTCATAGGGTTCATCTTCAGCCCATACAGCCGGAGCCTTTGAAAGACGACCCTGAGGTCGCTCAGATGTTCAGCTCTCTTCTTAGTCTTGACAACTAGATCATCAATGTAGCATTCGACCTTGCTATATAGCAGTTCGTCGAAGATCTTGGTCATTGCCCGCTGATATGTAGCACCGGCATTCTTGAGACCGAAGGGCATTCTCTTGTAGTGGAATATCCCCTTGGGCGACCTGAAAGCCGTGTGAATCCGGTCGTGGTCGGCTATCCAAATTTGGTTATAGCCGGACGATCCATCCATAAAGGACAAGGCCTCGTGGCTAGTGGTTCCATCAATCATCACTTCGGTGATAGGCACCGGAAAGTCATCTTTTGGGCAGGCTTTGTTCAGGTCGCGGAAATCCACGCAAATCCTGATCTGTCCATTCTTTTTCTTTATCGGTACAATGTTGGCCAACCAAGTAGTGTATTGGTTCTCCGCCACGAAGCCGACATCTATGAGCTTGTCGACCTCCTTGCAGATCTGGCTGATCAATTTCGGCCTCATACGCCGGGGAAACTGCTTCACTGGTTCCACTGTGGGGTCAATGGCCAAGATGTGCTGAGTCACCTCGGGGCTGAGCCCAGGCATTTCTTTGTAATTCCAGGCAAAGCAATCCCGGAATTCTTGCAGCAACTTTGTGTATTGTTCTCTCTCCTGTAGGGGCATAAGAGCACTCAGAAAGGTCGGCCTGGGGTCACCTTCTGTGCCAAGGTTGATCTCAATCAATTCATCGACTGTGGCCTGGCCGCGATTTTTAATTTTCGGCGGGGCTGGCGACAAATCGACGAAGTCTTGATCTTCATTGTCTTCGGGCTCGAAGACGCCATCCCCCTCTTCTTGTTCCTCATGAAGGGGCACGGGGGCTGCATATGTCGTGCATTCCTCCTGGACCATAGCTACCGGGTCCGCAGGGCCCGCTGGTGCAGAAAGGCACGAGGCCACCTCGGGATCTTCTGTATACTCATCATAGACAGCTCCGGCGGGGGCCGGGGCAGCCGCATCTTCGGGCGCCTGGTACTGGATGGATAGTGTATAGGCTCCCCTTCCGGGGCTGTCCGCCACATGGGGGCGTGGTGGGGCTACCACATAGTCACCCATTCTGAGCTCGTCCCTGTCAATGAGATTTTGAGCAATGTCTTTGAAGACATAGCAGTCTTCGATGGCGTGGCCCAGTATCTGATGGTAGGGACAAAATAGTGGGTCCCCACTTCTTCGGGTGTCCTGCGGCCTCTTGGACCGTGGGAGGGAGACCTTGCTGTAGTGGCACGCCTAGTCAAAAATACCCCGAGTCTTCTCTCTTGGGAAAGAGTAGGGCTTTTACAGCTTCTCTTGGAGTGTCAGGCCTTGCCTGGTTGGCCGTCCGGTTAATGGGCTTGCCGTGTCTCCTATCTCCCTTCTTGACCAGACGGGGACATCGGGACTGGTGTCTCGGGGTCGAGACATGTAGCCACCCCACGGGCGGAGAGAACCCTGGATGCGGTCGACAACTAGCGAGGTCAACTCAGCCAGCCGTGCTTTTAACATCTCGATCTCCCGTTGCTGCCTATGGTACAAGGCGTATATGACGGGGTCATATCGAGGGGAATTTGGGGCATGACCCATGCTTCTGCTTCTTGCTTCGCCAGCAGGCCGAAGTGAGGGCGCCTCGACGGTGTGCTCTTGCGAGGCTAGCCTGTCGGAGAGAGAGGGGGTTTTCCCCGTGCAGCAGCGGCGGAGAGGGTTCCAAAGGAACACTTCTTCGTCTTGTGCCTCCTCGGCCAGAGGCCAGGGATATACTTCTTGGTGGGCTTCCCGCAAATCTACAGCTTCCACAGGGTCGTCGCCGGACATGGCCGTAACCGATATTACATCAGTTTCATAATAATCTTCTAGTGAAAAGCCCAGACCGGGGTGCTTGGTGATTTGCAGCAACCGCCGATCCAGGTTTGGTGGGTTCCACATTCTTTCGAACATTTCCTTCCGGCTGGAGGGTTGATAGGGGGGAATCTTTTGCTTTCTGACCATTCTGGCTGCCTGGTCGGTCATATGGGGGAGTCCCACAATGGGGACGTGTGGGTCATGCAACTCGTCAGGAAACCGGTAATCATCATCTTCCATGACTGGCTTTTCCCCGACAACATAAAAGATAGTGGATGGCCCCACCGGGTTAGGCACTTCAAAGGTCCTCAGCCGCTCGGCCGTTTGATAGTCAATCTCTGTAATGGGCTTGATGATCCCTCGCGGGACTCTGACATCCTCCAGCAGGTCTTCGAGGCAAGGCGTCCCCGGTGTAGAGTAGATAGGGAGAGGGGCTCCCTTAAATACCCCCCCCCTCTTGTGCAATGAATGGTACATGTGGGGGAGCCACATAACCTGGGGGCGGCGGAGGAAACCAACTGCCCGACTCCACTTTCTTCTTCCCTTTGCCTTGGGTGGCTTGGGGGGCCTACTTCGCCTTCTCTAGATATAGATTGGCATCTGACAAGTGACACTCGAACACCTCGAACGGGTGGAGGTCGGCGAAGATTCTGACTTCCTTCCCTTCACAGGGGTACTTGATGCATTGATGCAGGGTGGAGGGCACCACTCTGTTCTGGTGTAGCCAGGGCCGACCAAGCAACGCCTTATAGGAGGTGTTGGAGTTGATGACGTGGAACTGGACCTTGGTGGTGAAGTCATCAAAGGTCAGGCTGAACTCTGCGACCCCCATGGGCACCTCACATTTCTGGTTAAAACCAGCAATCTTGACATTTCTAACCTCAACCAGGTGTACATCAAAATAATGCTTTTGGTACACCCGGTATGGGAGTATAATCACTGCTGCCCCCGGGTCGATCAGGACCCTGTTGATGGGCTGGCCGTTCAGCTGCCCTTTCATGTAGAGGGGCCTGTTATGGCTGCAGGTCGGCAGGAGCATGTCATCTTCTGTGAAAGCCACAGCTACTTCAAGTGAGGTTTCTGCCAGGCAAGCTTCAAGGTGCACTGGCGTCTGGAGTGCGGCAATGATGGCTTGCCGTGTTTCTTCATCCAAAGACAGCATCTCCCACACGGTAAACCGGGTCGGGATCTTCTTGAGGTGTCTGACTATTCGGTCAGCAGCCCGCACCTTGAGTAATTTCATCTCTTCGGGCTTGCTGCGCCTGCCCCCACCCTGGAGCTGGGGTGTCAGGTCAGGGGATGCCAACTTTGTGGGCTCCGTTGCAGCCTACTGAGCCGGCGGGGCCTGCTGGGCTTCCTCCGTCCCCCGCATGAATTCGGCGAGGTTTGGGATATCATTGTTGTCCGCTTCTGGCTGAGGAAGAGTTGCCGCCTGTAGAGCTTGAGAGCTGCTTATTTTTTCGGTCGAAGGAGATGCCTGGGAGCGTGCCTTCCCGCCTGCTCGGGCTAACAGGAATTCGGCGAATGAAGGGGTGCCTCGGCTCCTAGCCCCTACGGGGTAGAGACCCGTCGGAGGAGGGATCTCGGTGCCTCAGACCTCAGGGTCGGGGACCTGGTATGGTTGTTCCCCCCTGAGCATGATGTTGAGGTTATCCTGAGGAGGCCGCCCCCACTTCCTTCCCGACCTGGTGGCGTGTTGGGAAGTGGAGACTTCAGCTTGATTCGCTTCCGGCGGCTCATGGGGTGGCTCTTCTTCTGTTTCCTCCAGGGAAAGGGCAGTGTCGAATAAAGCCGAGAGGGTGTTGCAGGCGACGACGACCTCCTTCTTCTTCTTTCCCCTGGGTCTTCTCTTCTTCTTCTTCTTTCCTGCTACGGCGGATGGCTGCTCTTGGGGAAGTTCAGCCCACAGGGGAGGCTATTTCTCTGCTTCAGCTTCTGCCCCTGGATCCAGTTCGAGTGATTTGAACTCCTCCCATGGGACATACTCCTTCAGCTCCACGGGCTGGATTTCGGGCTGCTCATAATCTTCAAGCCCATCAATAATAGCCTGGAGTCTTTCAACCTCTAGGCTGGTCTTCTTGTGCATCCGCAGCGGAACAGAGCTCTTTTTATTGTGAGTGGACCGCCTCATGACTAGCCGGGGGGCCGTGTCGTGGCGAACTGGGCTTGCTGGGGGCGGTGCAGGCCGGGGTGTTGCGTCCCTCAGATGAACTCCGGGGCTGGGTCGAGGGACGTGTGCTCTTCTATTCTTTCTAGTTGCAGTCTGCCAGCCTCCTTGATCCTGAGCCGGGGTCATGATGAAGGTCTCATAAGTGGCGCGGGCGCAGGCCTCCGCCCACTCCTCAGGCAACTCCTGGTATAGCGAGACCATGTTGACAGTAGAGGTTATGCTGGGCAACTCATGCGGTTGCGGGGGGTCTACTCTATGCTCCCCCATGTCCAGCTCCCCATTCTTGATTAAGGACTCAATAACATCCTTGAAGACATAGCAGTCTTCAATGGTATGTCCGAGCACTCGGTGGTACGGGCAGAAGCGCGGGTCATCCTTTTTCTTTAGGTTGCCGGGCCTTTTCGGCTCTGGCAGTGTAATTTTGTTGTAGCTGGTCGCCCATTTGAACAGAAGCTTAGACTTGTCCCGGGCAAAGGAATACAGCTTATTTCTCATCTTCTCCCTTAGTGAGGGGCCTTCCCGTCGTTCTGTGGTTCTGGGTGGAGGAAGGTCGGCAGCCCCCTTGGCTTTCTCTTTCTGCTTTTCAAAAGCCTGGAAATCTAATGTGTGCACCTCTGGGGGAGCTGGCTTCTTCTCGGCCTGCCTGGCTCTTTGGCTTGACATGGCCGGGGTGGAGGAGTATCTGGCCAAAAATGCCTCGATCTCTGCTACCACGTTGTTCAGGCGGTCAAATGTCTTGACCTCGGTGCCAATCATCCTTTCCAGGATCTCTTTCTTCAAGTTCTGTTTGCATATCTGCACCGCATCCTCCTGGTGTGGGGGACGCCTGCACCTCATGCTGAGGTTCCTCCATCTTTTAATATAGTCGAGGGCCGACTCGTCATTCTTCTGTCTTGTGGCATAAAGTTCTGCCACGGTGACCTCTCGTTCTGCAACATAGAATCTTTCTTTGAACTTCTTTTGCATGTCGGGCCAGTCGGCGACAGACTCGGGTGGCAGGCCGGAGTACCACTCAAAGGCAAGCCCGGTGAGTGTCGAGCCGAAGAACTTCAGGAGGTAGGCCTCATTAGCAGCCAAGTCCCCCATGACGTTCACATAATAAGCAATGTGCTCCCTGGGGGACCCTTGCCCGTTGAACTTTTCGAACTTGGGTGGCTTGGTGACGCCGACCGGCAACTTCTTCGCAGCATGGTGAGCCGGGTAGGGCACCCGGTAGACGTCGAACGGCGTCTGATCCCCGTCACCTCTCTCGGCCAGTTTCATGTCTATCATCTGTTCCAGCATCAACCGGCTAACTGTTGCCGGGGCAACCAGACTCGGATGAAAATGGGCGGGCTGCGCACTCGGGGTAGCTAGCACGGTCGCCTGGGGGGCCATGAGGGACCCTTGGGAAAGTAAGGCCTGTGGCGGGACTGGTGCGACGCAGTGCGCCTGCTACAGGGACGCGTCCCCGAGAGGGTTGAAGGCTGCTGGAAGGGCTGCTTCTGAAAATTGCCCCCTGTCCCTAGGCGCTTCGGGTAAAACCTCGGTCTGCCAGGACGTCGGGGGCGGTGTGTTCCGTTCATTCAATTGCTTTTTGAGTGATTCAATTTCCTGCTGGAACCGCTGCATCATGAGCAGCATTGCCGGGTCAACCGTGGGGAGGCTAGGCATGCCCCCTATCTCCTCGGCCGGGGCGTCCTCGGATGATGTCGAGGGTCCACCACTCGTGTCGCCGGTGGTGACCACATTGGCCGTGAGGGCCGAGAGGGGCTCTTCAGGTAAGGTCCCTTCGGCGCCTGTGGGTGCCACGCCGCCTGCCGCTCTCCCTCTTCTAGTGAGGGGCCCCGGCCTGACGGCGATTCTGGCCACTTCTTCCGGATCGGTGGGCAAGGCCCCGTACCGACCGTGAACTCCTGCCATGTTGCAGGTGAATGTTTGCCATCTCTTGTTCTTGCTTCTCTTTGTCTCCCTCCTGGACGGTCTTCCTGGGAACACCAGTCTGTCAAAAATCGATCGTCGGGGTGGCGTTTCCTCCCGTACAGGGGACTGGCGCGGCTCCTCCGAGCGATTCTTTGACTCCGCGCTGGGTGCGGGTCGGGCTCCTTCTTCTGGGAAAGCGGAGGCCATTGCCCCCAGCAGTCTCTGGCGGCCGGCGGGGGTGCTACCCAGGCCTCGGAGGTAATTTCTTATAGCCTGCTCGATCCCTTCCCACTCCTGGTCAGGGAGAGCAGCCTACGGTTGCATGTCGATGATAGTGGCAAGGGGAGAATAGGCCTTGAGTGCTGGGCGGGCAGCATTGTGTCGGCGCCCTCGGGGATGGCGGTGGACATTCTCGGACGGCACCGGGATGACGGGTGCCGGTCGGAGAGTTGGGGTCATCACCTCGACCCTGCCATCTCGTCGGGCCCTCCACGGGCGGGAAGTGCTGGGCCCTGCCTGGGCGGGTGCAGCGGGCTGGGCCTCCTTGGGTACCCAGACTTGCTTCAGTTTGGCCGGCCTGTGAGCCGGCGCCTTTTTCTGTGCCGCAGCTGGGGTTGCGGGCGTGGCCCTCTATTTCAGCTTCTCCAGTCCTTGAAAAGAGTTGTGGACTGGGACGGTCGGGACGATACGGTCCGGTGTCACTTGGTACCTCTGCCCGTCCAGACGGACTCGGAGGGCCCCAATAGTCATGGACTTTCCGGAGTTGGACGAGCGGCGCCCCGATCCGGCGCCGGTGTTGCTCCTCCGAAGCCTTCTTCGGTGGGATGCTGACCCTTGGTGGGAAGGGCCGGTAGTTTGGTGCACGTGGTGCACGTTGCAGCTCAGCGTCGTTGTGGGGACGATGTTGTTGTTCTTGGCCGTAGCTCGACCGACAGCAGTTTCGACGGCCCCCGGAGCGGGAGCATGGATCTGGGACTCTTCGGGCGCCGTCACCTCAAGAACGTTGACAAAGGCCACCCCCAAGAAGTTGGGGAAGCCTACGGTGGGAGGGAAGCTCCTGAAGCTGAGGGGGACCGCCAGGTAGCCACCTCAGACGTGGTTCTCGACGGGCTGAGGGCCGCAAGTGACAGCCATGGTTGGCACCATGGTGCAATTCTTTCTCTCTGCATTTGACAAAGTAACGCAATTAGTATTACAAGAAGGGGGCCGCGGGGCCCCTAATTTCGGCAAAGAGATGAAGGGTGGCTCGGTCCCACCGGGCATGCCAGAACTGTGGACGCACTTTTCGCTCGGCTCGTTCGTTTCGGCTGGTCTCGTTGGTCTGTTAAGTGCGTGGGCGTGCCAGTCACCGAGGTGACAATTTATTCGGGCTCCGAAGAGCCCATGGTGCGCTCGATCTGACTTTGTCAGGCGATTATGTGGTTCGTGTCGGGACCGAATCCCATCGCGCCATCAAGGTCACGACGTCATTTACATCCCCCATATGAGGGAACACCCTTGATTAATTGCCAAAATTAGGGGTCCCACGACCGAAAGGAATAATACTAATTGCGAGAGAGAGATAGGGGCAGATCACACTGGGAGTTATGTTCAGACCACAAATCATCGGCCGTGTTGGTCACTCATGGACCTTTTCATGTTCAGACACCGGTCCGTGATGGGAACGCGACGGGAAAACCGGGACGAGTCCGTTCAAATGTACGCCGAGCGCACGGCAATTTCAATGATGACTCGGAAGGCGTCCGGAACGAGAAACAAATCCGGTCCGGTCGGGCTGTCGGCCCGAGGCTAGGTCGGGACCGGACCATGTCAGGATGATTCCCAAGATCTGAGCCCGACCTGAGAGGGCGGCATTATTGTTCCTTTTGCCCCGGGTCCCGGGGAGAGATGGGGCTGCGGTGTAGGCCCTAGCATCTTTTATCTGGGATTCTCTTAATTATGTGCATCTCTTTTCTCTGTTGCTTATTACTTCTTTATGCATTTGCTCCGGATGATTTCTTTTCTTTTATTCATTATTATCATTATTATTATTATTACTATTTTGATTATTTTTTATTACCCCTCCCATCTCCTTTTTCGTTATTAGTGTTGCATATTCAGAGTCCCTTAATTAGCATAATTTTCATTAATTTATTTGCTATTGTTAATGCCCTTATCATGCTATCTATATATATGTATGTACATGCAGTGTGCCGGCGAAGGGAATAGGGTGTACCGCTGAAGGAAAGAGTGTACCGCTGGGTGCTCAAAGGGCGTACCGCTGGGAGGCAACAAGGGCGTACCACTGAGGGAAAGAGGTGTGCCGCTGGGTGCTAAAAGGGCGTACCGCTGGGAGGCAACAAGGGCGTACCGCTGGAGGCTCAAAGGGGTTTAGAGGAGTGTGCCGCTGGGTTGAAAAAGGGGTGCAACGGTGAGAGCCAGAAGAGGTGTACCGATGAAGGGGTGTTGAAGGATAGAGGTAGTGTGCCGGAGAAGAGGCTTTGAAGCGTGCCGCTGAAGGCTGGGAGGAGTGTGCCGGCGAAGGGATTGGATGAGCATGCCACTGAAAGATGATTAGAGTGCACCGTTGAAGGGCCAATCACGGCATGATGGTGGAGGTTCAATCAGTATTCAATTCTTTATTTTAAGGCTTTTCTTTTCTTCCTATTTTAATTTTTATGCAATTTTATATAAACTTCTCCCTTGTTTTGTTCTGTTCGGCCTCTCTGCCATAAGTCGGAAGTTCGGCCTGTTGTGGCGTTGATCAGTTTGGTTCTTATCATGGTACCGACAGTGACTTGATTAGTTGGAAGGCTTCATCATTAATTATTCTGTTCGTTTGTTGCCTCCTTTTGCCTTATTTAACATGTTGTTATTTTCTAACAAAAATTCGGCAGCATCTCCCCTTGACCCGGGGCGTAAGGGAGATAAAGGGAACGCGCCCACATGGAGTGGCGGAACCCGACAACTGGAGGTGGGTGCCCGGAGGCAACAACACCTTTATAGAGCCTCAGAAAATGCGGAGAAAACCGCGAACGGAGGACTTCTGGTACTAGGCAGAATGGGCTGGGGGTTGGCGGCTGAGGGCATACCGTTGAGGCACCAGGGGAAGGTGTACCGCTGGGGGGGCCAGAAAGTGTGTCGCTGAGGGCTAGAAGGGGTGCACCGTCCAAGGGCAACGGGGTGTGCCGCTGAGGGCCAATAGGGGTGTGCCGCTGAGGGCCAGAAGGGTGTACCTGTCAAGGGCCAACGGGGTGTGCCGCCGAGGGCCAAAAGGTGTGTCGGCCAAGGCCTGGAAAGTTACATCGCTGGAGGATTAAAAGAGCTAAGTGTGTGGGCTGGGAGACCTGCAGGCTATTCAGGGAAAGAAGGGGAATTCAAGGCCGAGGAAGGGCTGCTGGAAATGAGTAAAGGACCCACAAGGCCAGGCTTCAAAGGGGAGGCATCACATTGATACGGTGACTCGAAAGAAACTGGAGAAACGGAGAAAACGGACAACACACTGCATGCATTGTGAAGGCGGGAGTAAACCATCAAACATAGCAGGAAAGACCCAAGAAAGATGATTTTTCATTCATGGGAAGCAAAGGGCCGAGGCCCTACATACACATTGACGGACACACCCGAGCCAAGGCTACGGGCAAGAAAGAAAACCTAAAAGCAAAAGAAAGGGAAGAGGAAAGCAAGGAAAACCATGGAAAGGAAGGTGTTGGGGCTGAAGTGGGGACGATCGTCCACCCCCCCTTCTCCAACACTTCCCCCCTGTTACATCAAGCCCTTCTTCTCTCTTACTCTCTCTTCTTCCCGGTGGCCGTCGGAGGGAGCTCACGCCGGAACGCCTCCTCCTCTCTTCTCCTTTTTCTCCGTGTGTGTGTCTTTGTCCGTCCCTTTCTTCTCCTTCCTCCTGTCTGGCCCCCTCCCTCCTTTTTTTTCTCCGTCGAACACGGGAGTCCTTTATACTCCCAGCAGCGGGAGCCTTGAGCACAGCTGTCGAAGGCGGGAATTAGCCCGTGATCATGGGGGTTTGACCTCCCCTGTCCTGGCTGTCAGGGGAGTAGCCTGTGTGCCCCAGTCGTTGGTCGACACCTCGGATCGGCCACTACGCGCCGAAGATGCGTAGGGCATGGGCACCACGTCGTTCGGCCGTTGACAAGGCTTAACCCTGTGCCGCTGGTGGGCTGAAGAAGCGTGCCGCAGAAGAGCCAAACTGGCGTGTCGCTGAAGGTTGCCCAAGTGCACCATTGAAGGGGGCAAACAGCGTGCCGTAAGGCCCAAAGGGGCGTGCCACTGAAGCAAAAAGTGTGCCGCTGAACCCCCAAAACGGGCGTACCGCTGAGGGCCCCTGGGGTGTGTGCCGCTGAATCCCCCCCTGGGGCGTACCGCTGAGGACCCCCCCATGGTGGTTGTACCGCTGAAGGCTCCCCCCTTGGGGGTGTACCGCTGGAGCCACCCCCAGGGGGTGTGCCGCTGAAGCCCTGGGTCGTGCCGCTGGGACCCCAAAGGGGTGTACCGCTGAGCAGCCCAGGGGGTGTGCCGCTGAACGCCTTGGGCCGTGCCGCTGGGACCCCAAAGGGGTGTGCCGCTGAGCAGCCCAGGGGGTGTGCCACTGAGCACCCTAATGGGTGTGCTGCTGAGCACCCGAGGGTGTGGCGTTGAAGGCCAAATTGGGCGAGCTTCTGAGCCCGGTCTGAGCCCGTTATGGACACGAGTCATGGCCTGTTTGGCTTTCTTCGAGGCCCACGGATTGCGGGGCTTATTGTGATTGGTTTCTCTTCACGGCCGTGACTCCTGGAGGCTGCCTCGCGGTAGTACGCATACTTAGGGAGTCCGGACGACCAGTCTCTCCGGGGCTCCTTCACTCAGCGCCGTTGTTGATGCGGGGTCGAGCATAATATTTGGGTGTGCAATTTTTGATGTCCACACATGACCTGGGAGATGAAAGTGACTTGTCAGAATTGACGGAATCCTGATCGGATGCCCGTTTTGAGCTCGGCGTTCAAAGTTCATTTTCAAAGTACACTTAGTTTAAATGAACTGAGGTCGGGTCCGGGGGTCTAAAACCTGAAATACCGGTCGGATGGCCGTGCCGATCATTCCAACATGACCTGGGAGATGAAAGTTACTTGTCAGAACTGACAGGATCCAAATCGGATGCCCGGTTTGACCTCGGCGCTCAAAGTTCATTTTCAAAGTACACTTAGTTTAACTGAACAGCCAGGTCGGGTCCGGGGGTCTAAAACCTGAAATACTAGTCAGATGGCTATGCCAATTGTTCCAACAGGACCTGGGAGATGAAAGTGACTTGTTAGAACTGACGGAATCCAGATCGGATGCCCGGTTTGAGCTCGGCGCTAAAAGTTCATTTTTAAAGTACACTTAGTTTAAATGAACTGCCAGGTCGGGTCCGGGGGTCTAAAACCTGAAATACCGGTCGGATGGCCGTGCCAATCATACCAACACGACCTGGGAGATGAAAATGACTTGTTAGAACTGACGGAATCCAGATCGGATGCCCGGTTTGAGCTCGGTGCTCAAAGTTCATTTTCAAAGTACACTTAGTTTAAATGAACTGCCAGGTCAGGTTCGGGGGTCTAAAACCTGAAATACCAGTCGGATGGCCATGCCGATCATTCAAACACGACCTGGGAGATGAAAGTGACTTGTCAGAACTGACGGGATCCAAATCGGATGCCCGGTTTGAGCTCGGCGCTCAAAGTTCATTTTCAAAGTACACTTAGTTTAAATGAACTGCCAAGTCAGGTCCGGGGGTCTAAAACCTGAAATACCGATCGGATGACCGTGCTGATCATTCTAACATGACCTGGGAGATGAAAGTGACTTGTCAGAACTGACGGAATCCAGATCGGATGCCCGGTTTGAGCTCGGCACTCAAAGCTCATTTTCAAAGTACACTTAGTTTAAATGAACTGCTAGGTCTGGTCCGAGGGTCTAAAACCTGAAATACCGGTCGGATGGTCGTGTCGATCATTCCAACACGACTTGGGAGATGAAAGTGACTTGTCAGAATTGACGGAATCCAGATCGGATGCCCGGTTTGAGCTCGGCGCTCAAAGTTCATTTTCAAAGTACACTTAGTTTAAATGAACTGCCAGGTCGTGTCCGGGAGTCTAAAACCTGAAATACCGATCGGATGGCCATGTCGATCATTCCAACATGACCTGGGAGATGAAAGTGACTTGTCAGAACTGACAGAATCCAGATCGGATGCCCGATTTGAGCTTTGCGCTCAAAAGTTCATTTTCAAAGTACACTTAGTTTAAATGAACTGCCAGGTCGGGTCCGAGGGTCTAAAACCTGAAATACCGGTCGGATGGCCATGCCGATCATTCCAACACGACCTGGGAGATGAAAGTGACTTGTCAGAACTGACGAGATCCAAATCGGATGCCCGGTTTGAGCTCGACGCTCAAAGTTCATTTTCAAAGTACACTTAGTTTAAATGAACTGCCAGGTCGGGTCCGGGGGTCTAAAAACTGAAATACCGGTTGGATGGCCATGCCGATCATTCCAACATGACCTGCGAGATGAAAGTGACTTGTCAGAACTGACGGGATCCAAATCGGATTCCCGGTTTGAGCTCGGCGCTCAAAGTTCATTTTCAAAGTACACTTAGTTTAAATGAACTGCCAGGTCGGGTCCAGGGTTCTAAAACCAGAAATACCTGTTGGATGGCCATGCTGATCATTCCAACATGACCTGGGAGATGAAAGTGACTTTTCAGAACTGACGGAATCCAGATCGGATGGCCGGTTTGAGCTCGGCGCTCAAAAGTTCATTTTCAAAGTACACTTAGTTTAAATGAACTGCCTGGTCGGGTCCGGGGGTCTAAAACCTGAAATACCGATTGGATGGCCATGCCGATCATTCCAACACGACTTGGGAGATGAAAGTGACTTGTCAGAACTGACGGGATCCAAATCGGATGCCCGGTTTGAGCTCGGCGCTCAAAGTTCATTTTCAAAGTACACTTAGTTTAAATGAACTGTCAGGTCGGGTCCGGGGGTCTAAAACCTTAAATACCAGTCGGATCGCCATGCCGATCATTCCAACATGACCTAGGAGATGAAAGTGACTTGTCAGAACTGACGGGATCCAAATCGGATGCCCGGTTTGAGCTCGGCGCTCAAAGTTCATTTTCAAAGTACACTTAGTTTAAATGAACTGCTAGGTCGGGTCCGGGGGTCTAAAACCTGAAATACCGGTCGGATGGCCATGCTGATCCTTCCAACATGACCTGGGAGATGAAAGTGACTTGTCAGAACTGACGGAATCTAGATTGGATGCTCGGTTTGAGCTCGGCGCTCAAAGTTCATTTTCAAAGTACACTTAGTTTAAATGAACTGCCAGGTCGGGTCCGGGGGCCTAAAACCTGAAATACCAGTCGGATGGCCATGCCGATCATTCCAACATGACCTGGGAAATGAAAGTGACTTGTCAGAACTGACGAAATCCAGATCGGATGCCCTGTTTGAGCTCGGCGCTCAAAAGTTCATTTTTTAAGTTCACTTAGTTTAAATGAACTGTCAGGTCGGGTCCGGGGGTCTAAAACCAGAAATACCGGTCGGATGGCCATGCCGATCATTCCAACACGGCGTGGGAGATGAAAGTGACTTGTCAGAACTGACGGGATCCAAATCGGATGCTCGATTTGAGCTCGACGCTCAAAGTTCATTTTCAAAGTACACTTAGTTTAAATGAACTGCCAGGTCGGGTCCGGGGTCTAAAACCTGAAATACCAGTTGGATGGCCATGCCGATCGTTCCAAGATGACCTGGGAGATGAAAGTGACTTGTTAGAACTTACGGAATCCAGATCGGATGCCCGGTTTGAGCTCGGCGCTCAAAGTTCATTTTCAAAGTACACTTAGTTTAAATGAACTACCAGGTCGGGTCCGGGGGTCTAAAACATGAAATACCGGTCGGATGGCCATGCCAATCATTCCAACACGATCTGGGAGATGAAAGTGACTTGTCAAAACTGACGGAATCCAGATCGGATGCTCGGTTTGAGCTCGGCGCTCAAAGTTCATTTTCGAAGTACACTTAGTTTAAATGAACTGCCAGGTCGGGTCAGGGGGTCTAAAACCTGAAATACCAGTCGGATAGCCGCACCGATCATTCCAACACGACCTGGGAGATGAAAGTGACTTGTCAGAACTGACGGAATCTAGATCGGATGCCCAGTTTGAGCTCGGCGCTCAAAAGTTCATTTTTCAAGTACACTTTGTTTAAATGAACTGCCAGGTCGGGTCCGGGGGTCAAAAACCTGAAATACCAGTCGGATGGCCGTGCCGATCATTCCAACACGACTTGGGAGATGAAAGTGACTTGTCAGAACTGACGGGATTCAAATCGGATGCCCGGTTTGAGCTCGGCGCTCAAAGTTCATTTTCAAAGTACACTTAGTTTAAATGAACTGCCAGGTCAGGTCCGGGAGTCTAAAACCTGAAATACCGGTCGGATGGCCATGCCGATCATTCCAACACGATCTGGGAGATGAAAGTGACTTGTCAGAACTGACGGAATCCAGATCGGATACCCGGTTTGAGCTCGGCGCTCAAAGTTCATTTTTAAAGTACACTTAGTTTAAATGATCTGCCAGGTCGGGTCCGGGGGTCTAAAACCTGAAATACCGGTCGGATGGTGGTGCCAATCATTCCAACACGACCTGGGAGATGAAAGTGACTTTTTAGAACTGACGAAATCTAGATCGGATGCCCCGTTTGAGCTCGACGCTCAAAGTTCATTTTCAAAGTACACTTAGTTTAAATGAACTGCCAGGTCGGGTTCGGGGGTCTAAAACCTGAAATATCGGTCGGATGGCCATGCTGATCATTCAAACATGACCTGGGAGATGAAAGTGACTTGTCAGAACTGACGGGATCCAAATCGGATGCCCGGTTTGAGCTCGGCGCTCAAAGTTCATTTTCAAAGTTCCCTTAGTTTAAATGAACTGCCAGGTCGGGTCTGGGGGTCTAAAACCTGAAATACCGATCGGATGGCCGTGCCGATCATTCCAACATGACCTGGGAGATGAAAGTGACATGTCAGAACTGACGAGATCCAAATTCGATGCCCGGTTTGAGCTCGGCGCTCAAAGTTCATTCCTTACTTTAAATGAACTGCCAGGTCGGGTCCGGGGGTCTAAAATCTGAAATACTGGTCGGATGGCCGTGCCGATCATTCCAACACAACCTGCGAGATGAAAGTGACTTGTCAGAACTGACGGGATCCAAATCGGATGCCCGGTTTGAGCTCGGCGCTCAATGTTCATTTTCAAAGTACACTTAGTTTAAATGAACTGCCAGGTCGGGTCCGGGGGTCTAAAACCTGAAATACCAGTCGGATGGCCGTGCCGATTGTTCCAACACGACCTGGGAGATGAAAGTGACTTGTCAGAACTGACGGAATCCAGATCGGATGCTCGGTTTGAGCTCGGCGCTCAAAGTTCATTTTCAAAGTACACTTAGTTTAAATGATCTGCCAGGTCGAGTCCGAGGGTCTAAAACCTGAAATACCGGTCGGATGGCCGTGCCAATTGTTCCAACATGACCTGGGAGTTGAAAGTGACTTTTTAGAACTGACGGAATCCAGATCGGATGCCCGGTTTGAGCTCGGCGCTCAAAGTTTATTTTCAAAGTACACTTAGTTTAAATGAACTGCCAGGTCGGGTACGGGGGTCTAAAACCTGAAATACAAGTCGGATGGCCAAGCCGATCATTCAAACACGACCTGGGAGATGAAAGTGACTTGTCAGAACTGACGGGATCCAAATTGGATGCCCGGTTTGAGCTCGGCGCTCAAAGTTCATTTTCAAAGTACCCTTAGTTTAAATAAACTGCCAGGTCGGGTCCGGGGGTCTAAAACCTGAAATACCGATCGGATGGCCGTGCCGATCATTCCAACATCACCTGGGAGATGAAAGTGACAAGTTAGAACTGACGGGATCCAAATTGGATGCCCGGTTTGAGCTCGGCGCTCAAAGTTCATTTTCAAAGTACACTTAGTTTAAATGAACTGCCAGGTCGGGTCCGGGGGTCTAAAACCTGAAATACCGATCGAATGGCCATGCCGATCATTCCAACACGACCTGCGAGATGAAAGTGACTTGTCAGAACTGACGGGATCCAAATCGGATGCCCGGTTTGAGCTCGGCGCTCAAAGTTCATTTTCAAAGTACACTTAGTTTAAATGAACTGCCAGGTCGAGTCCGGTGTTCTAAAACCTGAAATACCTGTTGGATGGCAGTGCCGATCATTCCAACATGACCTGGGAGTTGAAAGTGACTTGTTAGAACTGACGGAATCCAGATCGGATGCCCGGTTTGAGCTCGGCGCTCAAAAGATCATTTTCAAAGTACACTTAGTTTAAATGAACTACCTAGTCGGGTCCGGGGGTCTAAAACCTGAAATACCGGTTAGATGGCCATGCCGATCATTTCAACACGACCTGGGAGATGAAAGTGACTTGTCAGAACTGACGGTATCGAAATCGGATACCCGATTTGAGCTCGGCGCTCAAAGTTCATTTTCAAAGTACACTTAGTTTAAATGAACTGCCAGGTCGGGTCAGGGGGGCTAAAACCTTAAATACCAGTCAGATCGCCATGCCGATCATTCCAACATGACCTGGAAGATGAAAGTGACTTGTCAGAACTGACGGGATCCAAATCGGATGCCCGGTTTAAGCTCGGCGCTCAAAGTTCATTTTCAAAGTACACTTAGTTTAAATGAACTGCCAGGTCGGGTCCGGGGGTCTAAAACCTGAAATACCGATCAGATGGCCATGACGATCATTCCAACATGACCTGGGAGATGAAAGTGACTTGTCAGAACTAATGGAATCCAAATTGGATGCCCGGTTTGAGCTCGGCGCTCAAAGTTCATTTTCAAAGTACACTTAGTTTAAATGAACTGCCAGGTCGGGTCCGGGGGTCTAAAACTTGAAATACCAGTCGGATGGCCATGCCGATCATTCCAACATGACCTGGGAGATGAAAGTGACTTGTCAGAACTGACGAAATCTAGATCGGATGCCCGGTTTGAGCTCGACGCTCATAAGTTCATTTTTTTAAGTACACTTAGTTTAAATGAACTGTCAGGACGGGTCCGGGGGTCTAAAACTTGAAATAACAGTAGGATGGCCATGCCGATCATTCCAACACGACGTGGGAGATGAATGTGACATGTTAGAACTGAAGGGATCCAAATCGGATGCCCGGTTTGAGCTCGGCGCTCAAAGTTCATTTTCAAAGTACACTTAGTTTAAATGAACTGCCAGGTCAGGTCCGGGGGTCTAAAACCTGAAATACCGGTCGGATGGCCGTGCCAATCATTCGAACATGACCTGGGAGATGAAAGTGACTTGTTAGAACTGACGGAATCAAGATCGGATGCCCGGTTTGAGCTCGGCGCTCAGAGTTCATTTTCAAAGTACACTTAGTTTAAATGAACTGCCAGGTCGGGTCCGGGGGTCTAAAACCTGAAATACCGGTCGGATGTGTTGGGTTCGGTGCAGTATTCAGAGGGGGGGGTGAATGAATATGGCTTTTAAAAAACAATTCGCCCAGTTAAAATTTCACTCAATAAAAATGCTCGCTCGCAAACTAAACAAACTTGAAGGCTAATTGGGAGTAGAGAAACAAACAAGCACACAGTGAGATCACTAGAGAGCTAACAAGACAGATTTAGTCAAACTGAAAACTAATTAACTCTTCTACACAACCAGAAGCCAAACACATGGAGCGCCCCTATGCAATCACCTAGCGGAAGCACAAATAGACAAGATAAACCACAGTGCACAAGAGGTTTTTAGGTGGTTCGGTCCAACAGACCTACATCCACCCCACACTCAAACCGAGTGTGGCTTCCACTAGCTCACGCTAGAAACAGCAGACTCAGTCTGCAACAAACGCTGCCAAACAGCTTGACCAGGGGAACAACCTCCCCTCTTCCTCCCAACCGGAGGGAACCACTAGTGACACCAGTCACTAGCAAACCAGAGACACAAGGTCTCTCTTCCTCCAGACCTGGAGGGAACCCCTGGACTTGAATCCACAAGCCCAGAACTGGAGACAAGTCTCCCTTCCTCCAAACCGGAGGGAACCCACAAGTAGCACCCAGCTACTTGCAACCGGAGATAGCAATCTCCCTTCCTCCAAACCGGAGGGAACCCACAAGTAGCACCCAGCTACTTGCAACCGGAGATGTCAATCTCCCTTCTCCTGAACTAACAGGAGGAACCCCGACCACTCTACAGAGTATCGGAAACACAGCAAACCAGAAAACAAAGGAAAGAACAATAAACGAAAAATGACTTCAGCAAAACAGAAAGCTGAAAAACGAAATGCACAATGTGGCTCTCAACGAGCTGACTGGCCTGGATTTGATCCATGGTCCAGTAGACAGATCTTCAGGTAAGCTTTTCTTCCTCTTCTCTTCTCTTCTTCTTCTTCTCTTTCACTCTCTCGATCTCTGCTCTCTATACTCTTTCGGCTCACACTTCTATCTCTCTCTTTCTCTTTCTTCTGCTCTCCTCTCACTCTCATCTCTCACTCTCTGCTCTTCTCTTCTTTCTCTTTTCTTTTTCTATTTGGATCGTGGCTCTCTGTATGGACTTTTCTTCTCGCCAACTCGATCACCTACATTTGTGGACGAAGGTCTCATATATATAGCAGCAGCAGTAGCAGCAGCATCAGCCACGACGTGTGACCTCCACATTTCCAGCCCTAATTATTCGGACCACGTGGCAGTCTCTCAGCAGGCTTCATTCCAGCCTCGGATCACGTGCTGCCTTAAGCTTAACGATCAAGGCACCTGTAAAACAGAGTATCGGATAAGTCATCAATTTAAAGAGCAACTCTGTATAGATTATCAGAAGAACAACACTTTAGAAGAAACCTGAACGAGGTTAAAACGAAACAACACGAAGTAACAAATAGCAACGACACGGAGACAACACGAGGACACAATAGAGAAAACGACACGAAGTCAGTAAAGACTCGATGTACAACAGTAAGTAACACGAAGTAAAACCATACAGACATAAACGATAACACGAGATGCAACTTGTGACAGAGATAACACTACAAAGAAAACTACACGCAGAAGATGAAAACAATAACCGACGCGAGGTGAAAAACAACACGAGGACAACACGGGCTGTCAGCAGAAACCGACACGAAGAGGTTGCAAACAAGTAAGACATAAGGTCTACGTAAAGTAACACGAAGTGTGGTCAAAGCGAGAACGACACGAGGTCTAATGAGAAAGACCAACACGAAGACGGTGTAATCAGCACGAAGTGAAGAACAACGACACGAAGTATAGTGGTGACAAAAACACACACTACACAGAGAACGACACGAGGTGGTGACACAGAAAGCAACACGAAGTGCTGCAATGTTCTGCACGCAGTGGAACAAAAACGACACGGAGTGAAAAGCGACACGAAGATGAAAACAACACTTAAGACGAAGTTGACACGGAGTGAAAAAGTAGACATAAAAAATGACACGAGATTCAACTAGAGGACAGAGAGAAGTGACACGAGGTTTACACAGAAACGACACGAGGTTCACTGTGAAACGACACGAGGTGGCACACAGAAAGCAACACGAGGTGCTGCAATGTTCTGCACGCAGTGGAACAAAAATGACACGAAGACATGGAGACAACAGTAACCGACACGAGGTGAGGTTACTAAAGCGACAACGACACGCGGTGTGGAAAACACGACACGAAGACCTGAAAAGGAAAATGACACGAAGTCATGAGAACAGCACGAGGTGAAAACGACACGGGCTGACCACAACACGTGATGAAACATAGAAACCGACACGAAGTAAGAACGACATGGAGACAGCACAGACACGTGCTTGACTTTGAGAAAAGTTCACGAAGTAAACTCAACACGAAGATAGAGACACTAAGGCAACACGGAGACACGAGTACACGGGAAACACGAAGACAACTTTGAGTACAAAGCTGCTCGAACATCCGAACGACTCGAAGACAAGGACGACACGGGGTGACAACAACTCGAAGATGACAACAGGAATTGACACGGAGTATGACCAAGGCGAGAGGGACAGAAATAGCACGAAGACTCAAACGCAGAAATAACACGAAGACGTAAACACTAAAATAACACGAAGATGAAGACACTAAAACAACACGAGGACACGAAGACAAAACCAACACGAAGACACGACAAGGAGAACGACACGAAGTCTAACCTCATACAAGTTATCCTGTCACGCATGGAAATCAACACGAAGTGTTATAACCTCAGACGACACGAAATCTTTTCGTGTTAGTGAGGGGAAACAACACGAGGTGAGACTTCACGCTGTACAGAACTTGGAAGACCAGTGTTGAATGAGTAGACGTGTAGTATATCATGAAAGAAGGCCAGTGTACAGACTTGGAGGCCTGAAGGCGATGTGAGTAACAATCCAATGTATGGACTTTGACTCAAAATGAGACTGACAGTGTATACACTTAGCCAAGGCAATGCACTGTATGGACTTCCATGAGACGCTCAATGTGCAGACTTACTGCCAATCAATGTATAGACTCTGTAAATGCATATGAAAGCTTTATGCAGCAGATAATAGTCTGAAACTTCAATTACAATGATTCACAGTGTAAACAAATAAACTGACTGAGCATATGAAAGCCTGAATGAACATTTCAACAGGATGACTCACAGTGACTCACATCAAACACCAATCATCAAAACCAAATCAATCATTAAAACCACAGCAATGAATGCTTTATGCATCAGTTTAACATGTAGCATGACCTCACATCAAATATGTTAATCTAAACTGAGCAGCAGGATGACTGAACATTTGATTAACTTACATCAACAATCAATCATCAAAACCATCATCAAAACCACAGGGGCACAACAATCTCCCCCTTTTTGATGATGGCAACACTTTCAATATATTGAGTCATTCTGATGATGTGAGGCATTCTGAAGACTCAAATTATTCTCCCCCTTTGACTTCATCAAAAAGAAAATAATTTGAGAAATTAAAGCATGTATAAAAGTTCAATCAAATTCTCCCCCTTGCAAGAACATGATTCTCCCAAAAGCATGAGTTAGAGAAATGCAATACTCCCCCCTGAGTATATGAATGCAAGGTCACAAATGATATGAACATGATTCAGCACGACTAGGAATGCTCCCCCTGAAGAGATGCCAATTGATATGCAAGTGATGCATGACATGGAAGCTCCTCCTCAATAAGTGGACTCTTATGAGAAGGAGACCACAGGGGCAAACAAGAAGAGGTTCAGGTTAATGAGTCAATACCATGAGCAGAAGAGTTTCAATTAACAGATTTTTCAAGGATGTTCCAAACACAAGAAGTTCAGCCTGATTTTCAAAGAGATATCAATCTCATAAATCTAAAGCATAAGTTTTCAAAGTCTTCTATCATAAGGGCTTATGAATGACATTTATTGAACATCATGGTTTAAACGTGATGTATGCAGAGTTTATCAATAAAATTCTGTAATGATATCTAAAACCATGGTTTAATAAAAATGAACCAAGCCCTCATATTTATCTTGATTATCCTCCCTTTCTCTTACACAATCAAATCTATTGACTTCTTTCAGAATTACATGTACTAGTATTGAAATCAAGCAATTATGAAGTCATATGATTTTTGTCTAGGGTGGTAGCAAAATAATTTTAGCATTAATATTCAGATATTTCAATTTGTTCAACAATTTTCCATGCTACAAATTTTACGAGCACTCTAGTTCAGTTCACACCTTGTAACTAGAGGATATACCTTGATCAGAGGCCAATATCCCAAAGCACTTAGTGTGACTGACTGTCATGCTATATATATATGAACAGAGATAGCATTTACACATCATGACACACTTGAAATCATTTCTGGATGAGTGAGTTGTATTTCTCAGTGTGCATGCCATTGCTCTGCCTGATTTTCAATGAATTCTTACAGAGTTAACTAAGGCACCTCATGACACAGTCCTTAGGACTTGTGTTTCTCAGTGACCAATGTCATTGCTCTGACAAAATAACCCTTTAGACATTTCAGAAAAATTCATTCGCTTCAAATCAATAATAGTTTCATGTACTCAACCAGTTGAAGTCATGTATTCAAAAATGCAGATTTCAGAAGTTTTCAAGATACAGCATGAAACAGATGGTTAAGGTTTATTAAACATGATTCAGATATGTTGAGAGATTTTGAAGTTAGACTCCATGAATACATTAAGCTTAAACCACATGAGTTATTTCAGTCATTCATAAGAATGTATAATAGAAGATTCCTAGTTCAAGAGTTTTCAGATTTATGATCGAGATAGCCCATTGAAATCTTCATGAAAGACTGATAGAATTCTGAAGCCAAATGATACCAATTGTTAGGAGAGATTTTGAAGCTTAGTGTTTTCCGAATATGATCAAGGTTTGTCAACAAAAGTGATAAGAAGGGATATGCAATGAATTCTGACAAATGTATGCATTTGACAACTATATGCAATGCATTGACTCCCCCTTACAATATGCATCCAAACTCTCTTTTTGGCATTTTCAATATAAGGAGATGCAATGTACTATATGTATGCAGGGACATGCAAAGACTCAATCATTGAATGCTATGCAAGAATATGCAACTTACTCCCCCTGAAAACATGCAATGCTTGCACTGAAAACTGAACATATGATACCAAATGATATCGTGACTTGTGTACAATCAGACTGTCCTATCAGCAAAGTGACCCATGGTACTAGGCGGAGCACTTGGTCTAAAAGACCACCTCACACATAGTAAGAACCTCCAGACAAACTTCCCTGCCTTTTGGTACCTTACCATTTATATACCATTGAGGTCATGCATGATAATTCAACATGCAGTCCTATATGTAATTCAGAATGCTCAGTGAGCTATTGCAACACACAAGTTTCAAGTCACACTCATAGGCAGTTCAGATTTTTTTTCAGAAAATTCAAAATGCAATATGTTTTCAGAGTTTATGCATTTCAACAATTATCAACCACTTACAAATGGCAGATATGCAAGAATACATCAAACCAGATATGCAATAAGTTTCAAAATGGGAAATGCAGAGAGATTACCTAAACAGTGTGGGAGTGGGGTTTTCATTCTTGAGTGCCTTGGATCATTACCCCTTTTATTCCAGCTTCCAAGGCACACCTGTAGCAGATACATCATTTTAATGTAACAGGTACCCAAGAAACCTTGGGTCCTGGTTTAGCAGTGACACTCCTAGCAGGTTTTCTCAACAGATTTTTCGCATGTTTATCATCACAACACATGATATGACAATTATACATGGAATGCCCTACCTGCCCATAATGATAACAAGAGATAACAGATTTCATGTTCTCCTTGTATACATCAGCATTGGCGTGAACATGGTGTGAGTGAACATGATTAATTCTGTTATTGACATGAAAGATTTTCTTTTCATAACCGGCCAGCCAACAGTTAACAGCTCTGTGGCCTGGCTTTCCACATTCAAAACATACAGTGTATTTTCTTCTAGGACCAAACTTCTTTCCATCAATAATATTTTTATTAATAGGGAAATTAACAAATCCAGAGTTAGTTTTCTTTCCCTGAGCATGCCAGCAGAAGGCAGCAATGTGACCAAACTTTCCACAGCAATAGCATTGAATTTTCTTTTCCTGATCAGTAGAATGTTTCCTAAGATGATTTCTAGGATACTTTCCAACAGCATTTCTTTCATCATTCATCAATGCTACACAGTTATGCATAATGTGGCCAACTTTCCCACAATAGTGACATGTTATAGCCTTTTTATTCACATTCACTTGTTTGACAAGATTGATATTCTCATGAGAGTGTGAATGTGTGTGTGAGCAGTGAGCAGCATGCACATGAAAATCAGAGACATATTTGGACTTATCCAAATCAGCATTTTCCTTTTGTTTTTGAATCTTTTCCTGTTTCTTATCTGAATTTTCAGCCTTCTTAGCAGTGAATTGAAACATAGAAGAACTAGATTGATTAGCTTGTTCAGAGCTTTTTACGAACACAGTTGACTTCTTCTTTTCATTCACTTTCTTATTAACATGCACATACCCAAGTCCTTCTTTCTGAAAATTCACTTTAGAACCAAGCAGCTTATTCAAGTTGTCTTTTCCTTTAACGAATTTTGACAAGGAATTTTTCAGATCTTCAATCTCAAAATTCAATGAAGCAATATTCGCTTCATACTTGGATAGCTCAGATTCACAAACAATCAGCTGTTGTTGCAAAGCATCATTCAGGTTCTTCAGAGTTTCATTTTCTTGTTGAACCATTATTTCAATGTTGTTCTCATTTTCTTTCACAACAGTTTTTCCTTTTTCAATTGACAACCATCTTTCAGAGAAGACAGTATTAAGAACCATTAGCTTTTTATTTTGATCTTTTAGATGAGAATTTTCTTCAATCATCTTATTTTCAAATTCTTCTTTCAATTTCAGTTCAGATTTTAGATTTTCATTTTCAGCCTTTAGACTTGTGATTTCAGCATTTTTCTCTTTTCTTAATTTTCTCTTTTCTGACTTAACTCTTTCATATTTTTAAGTAAATGCTCATGCATGGCAACTAAATCATCATGACTAATATCCTCGGTCTCAGAGTTTACCTGGGATGAGGACTCATCTGATTGATCACTCCTTCTTGCCATGAGACATTCTTCTCCCTGTTCCACGTGTGTTGTAGTCACTCTATCAAACATTTCCTTTGCAGTGCTACAATCTGAGAAAGAGGAAAAATCATCAGAACCGATTGCAGCCTTCATTAAATTTAGAGCTCTCACATTATCATCATTTTTCAACTTGTGGACATGAGTCCACTTGGACTTATCCTTTGGAAGTTCATGTGGACTGTGAGAGATAACCTTCCACAATTGTGGATTAATAGAGTTAACATGCTTGTGCATACGATATAGCCAGAATTGAATATTTGAACTACTGAATAATGGAGGATGAGCCATGACGCACAACAGTTAACGCAACGGCACATAGTTAACGCAACAGGAATATTGATGCACTGAAAGCAAATTAGCACCTAAGACCGCAAGATCGATCTGCAGGTCGCTGGACCTTGTATGCAGAAACCTGCTCTGATACCAACTGATAGGTTCGGTGCTGTATTCAGAGGGGGGGTGAATGAATATGGCTTTTAAAAAACAATTCGCCCAGTTAAAATTTCGCTCAATAAAAATGCTCGCTCGCAAACTAAACAAACTTGAAGGCTAATTGGGAGTAGAGAAACAAACAAGCACACAGTGAGATCACTAGAGAGCTAACAAGACAGATTTAGTCAAACTGAAAACTAATTAACTCTTCTGCACAACCAGAAGCCAAACACATGGAGCGCCCCTATGCAATCACCTAGCGGAAGCACAAATAGACAAGATAAACCACAGTGCACAAGAGGTTTTTAGGTGGTTCGGTCCAACAGACCTACATCCACCCCACACTCAAACCGAGTGTGGCTTCCACTAGCTCACGCTAGAAACAGCAGACTCAGTCTGCAACAAGTGCTGCCAAACAGCTTGACCAGGGGAACAGCCTCCCCTCTTCCTCCCAACCGGAGGGAACCACTAGTGACACCAGTCACTAGCAAACCAGAGACACACAGTCTCTCTTCCTCCAGACCTGGAGGGAACCCCTGGACTTGAATCCACAAGCCCAGAACTGGAGACAAGTCTCCCTTCCTCCAAACCGGAGGGAACCCACAAGTAGCACCCAGCTACTTGCAACCGGAGATAGCAATCTCCCTTCCTCCAAACCGGAGGGAACCCACAAGTAGCACCCAGCTACTTGCAATCGGAGATGTCAATCTCCCTTCTCCTGAACTAACAGGAGGAACCCCGACCACTCTACAGAGTATCGGAAACACAGCAAACCAGAAAACAAAGGAAAGAACAATAAACGAAAAATGACTTCAGCAAAACAGAAAGCTGAAAAACGAAATGCACAATGTGGCTCTCAACAGAGCTGACTGGCCTGGATTTGATCCACGGTCCAGTAGACAGATCTTCAGGTAAGCTTTTCTTCCTCTTCTCTTCTCTTCTTCTTCTTCTCTTTCACTCTCTCGATCTCTGCTCCTCTATACTCTTCGGCTCACACTTCTATCTCTCTCTTTCTCTTTCTCTGCTCTCCTAATCTCTCACTCTCTGCTCTTCTCTTCTTTCTCTTTTCTTTTTCTATCTGGATCGTGGCTCTCTGTATGAGCTCTTCTTCTCGCCAACTCGATCACCTACATCTGTGGACGAAGGTCTCATATATATAGCAGCAGCAGCAGCAGCAGCATCAGCCACGACGTGTGACCTCCACATTTCCAGCCCTAATTATTCGGACCACGTGGCAGTCTCTCAGCAGGCTTCATTCCAGCCTCGGATCACGTGCTGCCTTAAGCTTCACGATCAAGGCACCTGTAAAACAGAGTATCGGATAAGTCATCAATTTAAAGAGCAACTCTGTATAGATTATCAGAGGAACAGCACTTTAGAAGAAACCTGAACGAGGTTAAAACGAAACAACAAGAAGTAACACGAAGTAAAACCATACAGACATAAACGATAACACGAGATGCAACTTGTGACAGAGATAACACTACAAAGAAAACTACACGCAGAAGATGAAAACAATAACCGACGCGAGGTGAAAAACAACACGAGGACAACATGGGCTGACAGCAGAAACCGACACGAAGTGGTTGCAAACAAGCAAGACACGAGGTCTACGTAAAGCAACACGAAGTGTGGTCAAAGCGAGAACGACACGAGGTCTAATGAGAAAGACCAGCACGAAGACGGTGAAAACAGCACGAAGTGAAGAACAACGACACGAAGTATAGTGGTGACAAAAACACACACTACACAGAAACAACAGTAACTGACACGAAGTAAGTACGACACCAAGACGAGGTTGATACGAAATGAAAACAACACGAGGTGAAGTTGACACGAAATGAAAACAACACGAAGTGAAAACAAAAACGTCACGAGTTGAAAACAACACGAAGACTAACACAGAAGTTGACACGGAGTTGAACAAGTAGACATAAAAAATGACACGAGATTCAACTAGAGGACAGAGAGAAGTGACACGAGGTTTACACAGAAACGACACGAGGTTCACTGTGAAACGACACGAGGTGGCACACAGAAAGCAACACGAGGTGCTGCAATGTTCTGCACGCAGTGGAACAAAAATGACACGAAGACATGGAGACAACAGTAACCGACACGAGGTGAGGTTACTAAAGCGACAACGACACGCGGTGTGGAAAACACGACACGAAGACCTGAAAAGGAAAATGACACGAAGTCATGAGAACAGCACGAGGTGAAAACGACACGGGCTGACCACAACACGTGATGAAACATAGAAACCGACACGAAGTAAGAACGACATGGAGACAGCACAGACACGTGCTTGACTTTGAGAAAAGTTCACGAAGTAAACTCAACACGAAGATAGAGACACTAAGGCAACACGGAGACACGAGTACACGGGAAACACGAAGACAACTTTGAGTACAAAGCTGCTCGAACATCCGAACGACTCGAAGACAAGGACGACACGGGGTGACAACAACTCGAAGATGACAACAGGAATTGACACGGAGTATGACCAAGGCGAGAGGGACAGAAATAGCACGAAGACTCAAACGCAGAAATAACACGAAGACGTAAACACTAAAATAACACGAAGATGAAGACACTAAAACAACACGAGGACACGAAGACAAAACCAACACGAAGACACGACAAGGAGAACGACACGAAGTCTAACCTCATACAAGTTATCCTGTCACGCATGGAAATCAACACGAAGTGTTATAACCTCAGACGACACGAAATCTTTTCGTGTTAGTGAGGGGAAACAACACGAGGTGAGACTTCACGCTGTACAGAACTTGGAAGACCAGTGTTGAATGAGTAGACGTGTAGTATATCATGAAAGAAGGCCAGTGTACAGACTTGGAGGCCTGAAGGCGATGTGAGTAACAATCCAATGTATGGACTTTGACTCAAAATGAGACTGACAGTGTATACACTTAGCCAAGGCAATGCACTGTATGGACTTCCATGAGACGCTCAATGTGCAGACTTACTGCCAATCAATGTATAGACTCTGTAAATGCATATGAAAGCTTTATGCATCAGATAATAGTCTGAAACTTCAATTACAATGATTCACAGTGTAAACAAATAAACTGACTGAGCATATGAAAGCCTGAATGAACATTTCAACAGGATGACTCACAGTGACTCACATCAAACACCAATCATCAAAACCAAATCAATCATTAAAACCACAGCAATGAATGCTTTATGCATCAGTTTAACATGTAGCATGACCTCACATCAAATATGTTAATCTAAATTGAGCAGCAGGATGACTGAACATTTGATTAACTTACATTAACAATCAATCATCAAAACCATCATCAAAACCACAGGGGCACAACAGGATGGCCATGCCGATCATTCCAACGCGATCTGTGAGATGAAAGTGACTTGTCAGAACTGACGGAATCCAGATCGGATGCCCGATTTGAGCTCGACGCTCAAAGTTCATTTTCGAAGTACACTTAGTTTAAATGAACTGCCAGGTCGGGTCCGGGGGTCAAAAACCTGAAATACCGATCGGATGGGCGTGCCTGTCGTTCCAACACGACCTGGGAGATGAAAGTGACTTTTCAGAACTGACGGGATCCAAATCGGATGCCCGGTTTGAGCTCGGCGCTCAAAGTTCATTTTCAAAGTACACTTAGTTTAACTGAACTGCCAGGTCGGGTCCGGGGGTCTAAAACTTGAAATACCGGACGGATGGCCGTGTCGATCATTCCAACACGACCTGGGAGATGAAAGTGACTTGTCAGAACTGACGGAATCCAGATCGGATGCCCGGTTTGAGCTCGGCGCTCAAAGTTCATTTTTAAAGTACACTTAGTTTAAATGAACTGCCAGGTTGGGTCCGGGGGTCTAAAACCTGAAATATCGGTCAAATGGCCGTGCCGATCATTCCAACACGACCTGGGGGTCTAAAACCTGAAATACCGATCAGATGGCCGTGTCGATCATTCCAACACGACCTGGATGATGAAAGTGACTTGTCAGAAATGACGGAATCCTGATCGGATGCCTGGTTTGGGCTCGGCGTTCAAAGTTCATTTTCAAAGTACACTTAGTTTAAATGAACTGCCAGGTCGGGTCCGGGGGTCTAAAACTTGAAATACCGGTCGGATGGCCATGCCGATCATTCCAACACGACCTGGGAGATGAAAGTGACTTGTTAGAACTGACGGAATTCGGATCGGATGCCCGGTTTGAGCTCGGCGCTCAAAGTTCATTTTCAAAGTACACTTAGTTTAAATGAACTGCCAGGTCGGGTCCGAGGGTCTAAAACATGAAATACCAGTCGGATGGCCGTTCCGATCATGCCATCATGACCTGGGAGATGAAAGTGACTTGTCAGAACTGATGGAATCCTGATCGGATGCCCAGTTTGAGCTCGGCGCTCAAAAGTTCATTTTCAAAGTACACTTAGTTTAAATGAACTGTCAGGTCGGGTCCGGGGGTCTAAAACCTGAAATAACAGTCGGATGGCCATGCCGATCATTCCAACATGACTTGGGAGATGAAAGTGACTTGTCAGAACTGACGAGATTCAAATCGGATGCCCGGTTTGAGCTCGGTGGTCAAAGTTCATTTTCAAAGTACACTTAGTTTAAATGAACAGCCAGGTCAGGTCCGGAGGTTTAAAACCTGAAATACCGGTCGAATGGCCATGCCGATCATTCCAACACGATCTGGGAGATGAAAGTGACTTGTCAGAACTGACGGAATCCAGATCGGATGCCTAGTTTGAGCTCGGCGCTCAAAGTTCATTTTTAAAGTACACTTAAATTAAATGATCTGCCAGGTCAGGTCCCGGGGTCTAAAACCTGAAATACTTGTCGGATGGCCATGCCAATCATTCCAACACGAGCTGGGAGATGAAAGTGAATTTTTAGAACTGACGGAATCCAGATCGGATGCCCGGTTTGAGCTCGGCGCTCAAACTTCATTTTCAAAGTACACTAAGTTTAAAAGAACTGAAAGATCGGGTTCGGGGGTCTAAAACCTGAAATACCGGTCGGATGGCCATGCCGATCATTCAAACACGACCTGAGAGATGAAAGTGACTTGTCAGAACTGACGGGATCCAAATCGGATGCCCGGTTTGAGCTCGGCGCTCAAAGTTTATTTTCAAAGTACACTTAGTTTAAATGAACTGCCAGGTCAGGTCCGGGGGTCTAAAACCTGAAACACCAGTCAGATGGCCGTGCCAATCATTCCAACATGACCTGGGAGATGAAAGTGACTTGTCAGAACTGACGAAATCCAGATCGGATGCCCGATTTGAGCTCGGCGCTCAAAGTTCATTTTCAAAGTACACTTAGTTTAAATGAACTGCCAGGTCGGGTCCGGGAGTCTTAAACCTGAAATACCGATCGGATGGCCATGTCGATCATTCCAACACGGCCTGGGAGATGAAAGTGACTTTTCAGAACTAACGGAATCTAGATCGGATGCCCGGTTTGAGCTCGGCGCTCAAAGTTCATTTTTAAAGTACACTTAGTTTAAATGACCTGCCAGGTTGGGTCCGGGGGTCTAAAACCTGAAATACCGATCGGATGGCCATGCCGATCATTCCAACATGACCTGGGAGATGAAAGTGACTTGTCAGAACTGACGAAATCTAGATCGGATGCCCAGTTTGAGCTCGGCGTTCAAAGTTCATTTTCAAAGTACACTTAGTTTAAATGAACTGCCAGGTCGGGTCTGGGGGTCTAAAAGATGAAATACCAGTCGGATGGCCATGCCGATCGTTCCAACACGACCTGGGAGATGAAAGTGACTTTTCAGAACCGACGGAATCCGGATCGGATGCCCGGTTTGAGCTCGGCGTTCAAAGTTCATTTTCAAAGTACACTTAGTTTAAATGAACTGCCAAGTCAGGTCCGAGGGTCTAAAACCTGAAATACCGGTCGGATGGCCGTGCCGATCATTCTAACATGATTTGGGAGATGAAAGTGAGTTGTCAGAACTGACGGAATCCAGATCGGATGCCCGGTTTGAACTCGGCGCTCAAAGTTCATTTTTAAAGTACACTTAGTTTAAATGATCTGCCAGGTCGGGTCCGAGGGTCTAAAACCTGAAATACCGGTCGGATGGTAGTGCCAATCGTTCCAACACGACCTAGGAGATGAAAGTGACTTTTTAGAACTGACGGAATCCAGATCGGATGCCCGGTTTGAGCTCGGCGCTCAAAGTTCATTTTCAAAGTACACTTAGTTTAAATGAACTGCCAGGTCGGGTTCGGGGGTCTAAAACCTGAAATACCGATCGGATGGCCATGCCGATCATTCAAACATGACCTGGGAAATGAAAGTGACTTTTCAGAACTGACGGGATCCAAATCGGATGCCCGGTTTGAGCTCGGCGCTCAAAGTTCATTTTCAAAGTACCCTTACTTTAAATGAATTGCCAGGTCGGGTCCGGGGGTCTAAAACCTAAAATACCGATCAGATGGCCGTGCCGATCATTCCAACATGACCTGGGAGATGAAAGTGACATGTCAGAACGGACGGGATCCAAATTGGATGCCCGGTTTGAGCTCGGCGCTCAAAGTTCATTTTCAAAGTACACTTAGTTTAAATGAGCTGCCAGGTCGGGTCCGTGGGTCTAAAACCAGAAATACCGGTCAGATGGCCATGCTGATCATTCCAACACGACCTGCGAGATGAAAGTGACTTGTCAGAACTGACGGGATCCAAATCGGATGCCCGGTTTGAGCTCGGTGCTCAAAGTTCATTTTCAAAGTACACTTAGTTTAAATGAACTGCCAGGTCGGGTCCGGGGTTCTAAAACCTGAAATACCTATTGGATGGCCAGGCCGATCATTCCAACACGACCTGGGAGATGAAAGTGACTTGTCAGAATTGACGGAATCCAGATCGGATGCCCGGTTTGAGCTCGGTGCTCAAAAGTTCATTTTCAAAGTACACTTAGTTTAAATGAACTGCCTGGTCGGGTCCGGGGGTCTAAAACATGAAATACCAGATGGATGGCCATTCCGATCATTCCAACATGACCTGGGAAATGAAAGTGACTTGTCAGAGCTGACGGGATCCAAATCGGATGCCCGGTTTGAGCTCGGCGCTCAAAGTTCATTTTCAAAGTACACTTAGCTTAAATGAACTGCCAGGTTTGGTCCGGGGGTCTAAAACCTTAAATACCAGTCGGATCGCCATGCCGATCATTCCAACATGACCTGGGAGATGAAAGTGATTTGTCAGAACTGACGGGATCCAAATCGGATGCCCGGTTTGAGCTCGGCGCTCAAAGTTCATTTTCAAAGTACAATTAGTTTAAATGAACTGCCAGGTCGGGTCCGGGGGTCTAAAACCTGAAATACCGGTCGGATGGCCATGCCGATCATTCCAACATGAGCTGGGAGATGAAAGTGACTTGTTAGAACTGACAGAATCCAGATTGGATGCCCGGTTTGAGCTCAGCGCTCAAAGTTCATTTTCAAAGTACACTTAGTTTAAATGAACTGCCAGGTCGGGTCCGGGGGTCTAAAACCTGAAATACCAGTCGGATGGCCATGCCGATCATTCCAACACGACTTGGGAGATGAAAGTGACTTGTCAGAACTGACGAAATCCAGATCGGATGCCCGGTTTGAGCTCGGCGCTCAAAAGTTCATTTTTTAAGTACACTTAGTTTAAATGAACTGTCAGGTCAGGTCCGGGGGTCTAAAACCTGAAATACCGGTCGGATGGCCGTGCCGATCATTCCAACACGACGTGGGAGATGAAAGTGACTTTTCAGAACTGACGGGATCCAAATCGGATGCCCGGTTTGAGCTCGGCGCTCAAAGTTCATTTTCAAAGTACACTTAGTTTAAATGAACTGCCAGGTCGGGTTCGGGGGTCTAAAACCTGAAATACCGATCGGATGGCCATGCCGATCATTCAAACACGACCTGGGAAATGAAAGTGACTTTTCAGAACTGACGGGATCCAAATCGGATGCCCGGTTTGAGCTCGGCGCTCAAAGTTCATTTTCAAAGTACCCTTACTTTAAATGAATTGCCAGGTCGGGTCCGGGGGTCTAAAACCTAAAATACCGATCAGATGGCCATGCCGATCATTCCAACATGACCTGGGAGATGAAAGTGACATGTCAGAACTGACGGGATCCAAATTGGATGCCCGGTTTGAGCTCGGCGCTCAAAGTTCATTTTCAAAGTACACTTAGTTTAAATGAGCTGCCAGGTCGGGTCCGTGGGTCTAAAACCAGAAATACCGGTCAGATGGCCATGCTGATCATTCCAACACGACCTGCGAGATGAAAATGACTTGTCAGAACTGACGGGATCCAAATCGGATGCCCGGTTTGAGCTCGGTGCTCAAAGTTCATTTTTAAAGTACACTTAGTTTAAATGAACTGCCAGGTCGGGTCCGGGGTTCTAAAACCTGAAATACCTATTGGATGGCCAGGCCGATCATTCCAACACGACCTGGGAGATGAAAGTGACTTGTCAGAATTGACGGAATCCAGATCGGATGCCCGGTTTGAGCTCGGTGCTCAAAAGTTCATTTTCAAAGTACACTTAGTTTAAATGAACTGCCTGGTCGGGTCCGGGGGTCTAAAACATGAAATACCAGTTGGATGGCCATTCCGATCATTCCAACATGACCTGGGAAATGAAAGTGACTTGTCAGAGCTGACGGGATCCAAATCGGATGCCCGGTTTGAGCTCGGCGCTCAAAGTTCATTTTCAAAGTACACTTAGCTTAAATGAACTGCCAGGTCTGGTCCGGGGGTCTAAAACCTTAAATACCCGTCGGATTGCCATGCCGATCATTCCAACATGACTTGGGAGATGAAAGTGATTTGTCAGAACTGACGGGATCCAAATCGGATGCCCGGTTTGAGCTCGGCGCTCAAAGTTCATTTTCAAAGTACACTTAGTTTAAATGAACTGCCAGGTCGGGTCCGGGGGTCTAAAACTTGAAATACCGGTCGGATGGCCATGCCGATCATTCCAACATGAGCTGGGAGATGAAAGTGACTTGTCAGAACTGACAGAATCCAGATTGGATGCCCGGTTTGAGCTCGACGCTCAAAGTTCATTTTCAAAGTACACTTAGTTTAAATGAACTGCCAGGTCGGGTCCGGGGGTCTAAAACCTGAAATACCAGTCGGATGGCCATGCCGATCATTCCAACATGACTTGGGAGATGAAAGTGACTTGTCAGAACTGACGAAATCCAGATCGGATGCCCGGTTTGAGCTCGGCGCTCAAAAGTTCATTTTTAAGTACACTTAGTTTAAATGAACTGTCAGGTCAGGGTCCGGGGGTCTAAAACCTGAAATACCGGTCGGATGGCCGTGCCGATCATTCCAACACGACGTGGGAGATGAAAGTGACTTTTCAGAACTGACGGGATCCAAATCGGATGCCCGGTTTGAGCTCGGCGCTCAAAGTTCATTTTCAAAGTACACTTAGTTTAAATGAACTGCCAGGTCGGGTCCGGGGGTCTAAAACCGGAAATACCGGTCGGATGGCCGTGCCGATTGTTCCAACATGACTTGGGAGATGAAAGTGACTTCTTAGAACTGACGGAATCCAGATCGGATGACTGGTTTGAGCTCGGCGCTCAAAGTTCATTTTCAAAGTACACTTAGTTTAAATGAACTGCCAGGTCGGGTCCGGCGGTGTAAAACCTGAAATACCAGTCGGATGGCCATGCCGATCATTCCAACACGATCTAGGAGATGAAAGTGACTTGTCAGAACTGACGGAATCCAGATCGGATGCCCGGTTTGAGCTCGGCGCTCAAAGTTCATTTTCGAAGTACACTTAGTTTAAATGAACTGCCAGGTCGGGTCCGGGGGTCTAAAACCTAAAATATCGGTCGGATGGGCATGCCGATTGTTCCAACACGACCTGGGAGATGAAAGTGACTTGTCAGAATTGACGGAATCCAGATCGGATGCACGGTTTGAGCTCGGCGCTCAAAGTTCATTTTCAAAGTACACTTAGTTTAAATGAACTGCCAGGTCGGGTCCGGGGGTCTAAAACTTGAAATACCAGTCGGATGGCCATGCTGATCATTCCAACGTGACCTGTAAGATGAAAGTGACTTGTCAGAACTGACGGAATCCAGATCGGATGCCCGGTTTGAGCTCGGCGCTCAAAAGTTCATTTTCAAAGTACACTTAGTTTAAATGAACTGCCAGGTTGGGTCCGGGGGTCTAAAACATGAAATACCGGTCGGATGGCCGTGCCGATTATTCCAACATGACCTGGGAGATGAAAGTGACTTGTTAGAACTGACGAGATCAAAATCGGATGCCCGGTTTGAGCTCGGCGCTCAAAGTTCATTTTCAAAGTACACTTAGTTTAAATGAACTGCCAGGTCGGGTCCGGGGTTCTAAAACCTGAAATACCGATTGGATGGCCAGGCCGATCATTCCAACACGACCTGGGAGATGAAAGTGACTTGTCAGAACTGACGGAATCCAGATCGGATGCCCGGTTTGAGCTCGGCGCTCAAAAGTTCATTTTCAAAGTACACTTAGTTTAAATGAACAGCCAGGTCAGGTCCGAGGGTTTAAGACCTGAAATACCGGTCGGATGGCCGTGCCGATTATTCCAACACGACTTGGGAGATGAAAGTGACTTATCAGAACTGACGGAATCCAGATCGGATGCGCAGTTTGAGCTCGGCGCTCAAAAGTTCATTTTCAAAGTACACTTAGTTTAAATGAACTGCCAGGTCGGGTCCGGGGGTCTAAAACCTTAAATACCAGTCAGATCGCCATGCCGATCATTCCAACATGACCTGGAAGATGAAAGTGACTTGTCAGAACTGACGGGATCCAAATCGGATGCCCGGTTTGAGCTCGGCGCTCAAAGTTCATTTTCAAAGTACACTTAGTTTAAATGAACTGCCAGGTCGGGTCCGAGGGTTTAAGACCTGAAATACCGGTCGGATGGCCATGCTGATCATTTAAACACGACCTGGGAGATGAAAGTGACTTGTCAGAACTGACGGGATCCAAATCGGATGCCCGGTTTGAGCTCGACGCTCAAAGTTCATTTTCAAAGTACCCTTAGTTTAAAGGAACTGCCAGGTCGGGTCTGGGGGTCTAAAACCTGAAATACCGATCGGATGGCCGTGCCGATCATTCCAACATGACCTGGGAGATGAAAGTGACATGTCAGAACTGACGGGATCCAAATCGGATGCCCGGTTTGAGCTCGGCGCTCAAAGTTCATTCCTTAGTTTAAATGAACTGCCAGGTCGGGTCCGGGGGTCTAAAATCTGAAATACTGGTCGGATGGCCGTGCCGATCATTTCAACACAACCTGCGAGATGAAAGTGACTTGTCAGAACTGACGGGATCCAAATCGGATGCCCGGTTTGAGCTCGGCGCTCAATGTTCATTTTCAAAGTACACTTAGTTTAAATGAACTCCCAGGTCGGGTCCGGGGGTCTAAAACCTGAAATACCAGTCGGATGGCCGTGCCGATTGTTCCAACACGACCTGGGAGATGAAAGTGACTTGTCAGAACTGACGGAATCCAGATCAGATGCTCGGTTTGAGCTCGGCGCTCAAAGTTCATTTTCAAAGTACACTTAGTTTAAATGATCTGCCAGGTCGAGTCTGGGGTCTAAAACCTGAAATACCGGTCGGATGGCCGTGCCAATATGTCCAACATGACCTGGGAGTTGAAAGTGACTTTTTAGAACTGACGGAATCCAGATCGGATGCCCGGTTTGAGCTCGGCGCTCAAAGTTCATTTTCAAATGACTCTTAGTTTAAATGAACTGCCAGGTCGGGTACGGGGGTCTAAAGCCTGAAATACCAGTCGGATGGCCAAGCCGATCATTCAAACACAACCTGGGAGATGAAAGTGACTTGTCAGAACTGACGGGATCCAAATTGGATGCCCGGTTTGAGCTCGGCGCTCAAAGTTCATTTTCAAAGTACCCTTAGTTTAAATGAACTGCCAGGTCGGGTCCGGGGGTCTAAAACCTGAAATACCGATCGGATGGCCGTGCCGATCATTCCAACATGACCTGGGAGATGAAAGTGACAAGTCAGAACTGACGGGATCCAAATTGGATGCCCGGTTTGAGCTCGGCACTCAAAGTTCATTTTCAAAGTACACTTAGTTTAAATGAACTGCCAGTTCGGGTCCGGGGGTCTAAAACCTGAAATACCGATCGAATGGCCATGCCGATCATTCCAACACGACCTGCGAGATGAAAGTGACTTGTCAGAGCTGACGGGATCCAAATCGGATGCTCGGTTTGAGCTCGGCGCTCAAAGTTCATTTTCAAAGTACACTTAGTTTAAATGAACTGCCAGGTCGGGTCCGGTGTTCTAAAACCTGAAATACCTGTTGGATGGCAGTGCCGATCATTCCAACATGACCTGGGAGTTGAAAGTGACTTGTCAGAACTGACGGAATCCAGATCGGATGCCCGGTTTGAGCTCGGCGCTCAAAAGTTCATTTTCAAAGTACACTTAGTTTAAATGAACTACCTGGTCGGGTCCGGGGGTCTAAAACCTGAAATACCGGTTAGATGGCCATGCCTATCATTTCAACACGACCTGGGAGATGAAAGTGACTTGTCAGAACTGACGGTATCGAAATCGGATACCCGGTTTGAGCTCGGCGCTCAAAGTTCATTTTCAAAGTACACTTAGTTTAAATGAACTGCCAGGTCAGGTCAGGGGGGCTAAAACCTTAAATACCAGTCAGATCGCCATGCCGATCATTCCAACATGACCTGGAAGATGAAAGTGACTTGTCAGAACTGACGGGATCCAAATCGGATGCCCGGTTTAAGCTCGGCGCTCAAAGTTCATTTTCAAAGTACACTTAGTTTAAATGAACTGCCAGGTCGGGTCCGGGGGTCTAAAACCTGAAATACCGATCAGATGGCCATGCCGATCATTCCAACACGACCTGGGAGATGAAAGTGACTTGTCAGAACTGACGGAATCCAGATTGGATGCCCGGTTTGAGCTCGGCGCTCAAAGTTCATTTTCAAAGTACACTTAGTTTAAATGAACTGCCAGGTCGGGTCCGGGGGTCTAAAACTTGAAGTACCAATCGGATGGCCATGCCGATCATTCCAACATGACCTGGGAGATGAAAGTGACTTGTCAGAACTGACGAAATCTAGATCGGATGCCCGGTTTGAGCTCGACGCTCATAAGTTCATTTTTTTAAGTACACTTAGTTTAAATGAACTGTCAGGTCGGGTCCGGGGGTCTAAAACTTGAAATAACAGTCGAATGGCCCAGCCGATCATTCCAACACGACGTGGGAGATGAATGTGACTTGTTAGAACTGACGGGATCCAAATCGGATGCCCGGTTTGAGCTCGGCGCTCAAAGTTCATTTTCAAAGTACACTTAGTTTAAATGAACTGCCAGGTCTGGTCCGGGGGTCTAAAACCTGAAATACCGGTCGGATGCCCGTGCCAATCATTCGAACATGACCTGGGAGATGAAAGTGACTTGTTAGAACTGACGGAATCAAGATCGGATGCCCGGTTTGAGCTCGACGCTCAGAGTTCATTTTCAAAGTACACTTAGTTTAAATGAACTGCCAGGTCGGGTCCGGGGGTCTAAAACCTGAAATACCGGTCGGATGGCCATGCCGATCATTCCAACACGATCTGTGAGATGAAAGTGACTTGTCAGAACTGACGGAATCCAGATCGGATGCCCGGTTTGAGCTCGACACTCAAAGTTCATTTTCGAAGTACACTTAGTTTAAATGAACTGCTAGGTCGGGTCCGGGGGTCTAAAACCTGAAATACCGGTCGGATGGGCGTGCCGGTCGTTCCAACACGACCTGGGAGATGAAAGTGACTTTTCAGAACTGACGGGATCCAAATCGGATGCCCGGTTTGAGCTCGGCGCTCAAAGTTCATTTTCAAAGTACACTTAGTTTAACTGAACTGCCAGGTCGGGTCCGGGGGTCTAAAACCTGAAATACCGGACGGATGACCGTGTCGATCATTCCAACACGACCTGGGAGATGAAAGTGACTTTTCAGAACTGACGGAATCCAGATCGGATGCCCGGTTTGAGCTCGGCGCTCAAAGTTCATTTTCAAAGTACACTTAGTTTAAATGAACTGCCAGGTTGGGTCCGGGGGTCTAAAACCTGAAATACCGGTCAAATGGCCGTGCCGATCATTCCAACACGACCTGGGGGTCTAAAACCTGAAATACCGATCAGATGGCCGTGTCGATCATTCCAACACGACCTGGGTGATGAAAGTGACTTGTCAGAAATGACGGAATCCTGATCGGATGCCTGGTTTGGGCACGGCGTTCAAAGTTCATTTTCAAAGTACACTTAGTTTAAATGAACTGCCAGGTCGGGTCCGGGGGTCTAAAACTTGAAATACCAGTCGGATAGCCATGCCGATCATTCCAACACGACCTGGGAGATGAAAGTGACTTGTCAGAACTGACGGAATTCGGATCGGATGCCCGGTTTGAGCTCGGCGCTCAAAGTTCATTTTCAAAGTACACTTAGTTTAAATGAACTGCCAGGTCGGGTCCGAGGGTCTAAAACATGAAATACCAGTCGGATGGCCATTCCGATCATTCCATCATGACCTGGGAGATGAAAGTGACTTGTCAGAACTGATAGAACACAGATCGGATGCCCAGTTTGACCTCGGCGCTCAAAAGTTCATTTTCAAAGTACACTTAGTTTAAATGAACTGCCAGGTCGGGTCCGGGGGTCTAAAACTTGAAATACCAGTCGGATAGCCATGCCGATCATTCCAACACGACCTGGGAGATGAAAGTGACTTGTCAGAACTGACGGAATTCGGATCGGATGCCCGGTTTGAGCTCGGCGCTCAAAGTTCATTTTCAAAGTACACTTAGTTTAAATGAACTGCCAGGTCGGGTCCGAGGGTCTAAAACATGAAATACCAGTCGGATGGCCATTCCGATCATTCCATCATGACCTGGGAGATGAAAGTGACTTGTCAGAACTGATAGAACACAGATCGGATGCCCAGTTTGACCTCGGCGCTCAAAAGTTCATTTTCAAAGTACACTTAGTTTAAATGAACTGTCAGGTCGGGTCCGGGGGTCTAAAACCTGAAATAACAGTCGGATGGCCATGCCGATCATTCCAACATGACCTGGGAGATGAAAGTGACTTGTCAGAACTGACGGAATCAAATCGGATGCCCGGTTTGAGCTCGGCGTCAAAGTTCATTTTCAAAGTACACTTAGTTTAAATGAACTGCCAGGTCGGGTCCGGGGGTCTAAAACCTGAAATACCGGTCGGATGGCCATGCCGATCATTCCAACACGACCTGGGAGATGAAAGTGACTTGTCAGAACTGACGGAATCCAGATCGGATGCCCGGTTTGAGCTCGGCGCTCAAAGTTCATTTTCAAAGTACACTTAGTTTAAATGAACTGCCAGGTCGGGTCCGAGGGTCTAAACCTGAAATACCTGTCGGATGGCCATGCCGATCATTCCAACATGATCTGGGAGATGAAAGTGAGTTGTCAGAACTGACGGAATCCAGATCGGATGCCCGGTTTGAGCTCGGCGCTCAAAGTTCATTTTCAAAGTACACATAGTTTAAATGAACTGCCAGATCGGGTTCGGGGGTCTAAAACCTGAAATACCGGTCGGATGGCCATGCCGATCATTCAAACACGACCTGAGAGATGAAAGTGACTTGTCAGAACTGACGGATCCAATCGGATGCCCGGTTTGAGCTCGGCGCTCAAAGTTTATTTTCAAAGTACACTTAGTTTAAATGAACTGCCAGGTCAGGTCCGGGGGTCTAAAACCTGAAACACCAGTGAGATGGCCGTGCCAATCATTCCAACATGACCTGGGAGATGAAAGTGACTTGTCAGAACTGACGAAATCCAGATCGATGCCCGATTTGAGCTCGGCGCTCAAAGTTCATTTTCAAAGTACACTTAGTTTAAATGAACTGCCAGGTCGGGTCCGGGAGTCTAAAACCTGAAATACCGATCGGATGGCCATGTCGATCATTCCAACACAGCCTGGGAGATGAAAGTGACTTGTCAGAACTAACGGAATCCAAATCGGATGCCCGGTTTGAGCTCGGCGCTCAAAGTTCATTTTCAAAGTACACTTAGTTTAAATGACTGCCAGGTCGGGTCCGGGGGTCTAAAACCTGAAATACCAGTCGGATGGCCATGCCGATCATTCCAACATGACCTGGGAGATGAAAGTGACTTGTCAGAACTGACGAATCAGATCGGATGCCCGGTTTGAGCTCGGCGCTCAAAGTTCATTTTCAAAGTACACTTAGTTTAAATGAACTGCCAGGTCGGGTCCGGGGGTCTAAAACTGAAATACCGTCGGATGGCCATGCGATCATTCCAACACGACCTGGGAGATGAAAGTGACTTTTCAGAACTGACGGAATCCAGATCGGATGCCCGGTTTGAGCTCGGCGCTCAAAGTTCATTTTCAAAGTACACTTAGTTTAAATGAACTGCCAGGTCGGGTCCGGGGGTCTAAAACCTGAAATACAGTCGGATGGCCGTGCCGATATTCCAACATGACCTGGGAGATGAAAGTGACTTGTCAGAACTGACGGAATCTAGATCGGATGCCCGGTTTGAGCTCGGCGCTCAAAGTTCATTTTCAAGTACACTTAGTTTAAATGAACTGCCAGGTCAGGTCCGGGGGTCTAAAACCTGAAATACCAGTCGGATGGCAGTGCCGATCTTTCCAACACGACCTGGGAGATGAAAGTGACTTTTTAGAACTGACGGAATCCAGATCGGATGCCCGGTTTGAGCTCGGCGCTCAAAGTTCATTTTCAAAGTACACTTAGTTTAAATGAACTGCCAGGTCGGGTCCGGGGTCTAAAACCTGAAATACCGATCGGATGGCCATGCCGATCATTCAACACGACCTGGGAGATGAAAGTGACTTTTCAGAACTGACGGGATCCAATCGGATGCCCGGTTTGAGCTCGGCGCTCAAAGTTCATTTCAAAGTACACTTAGTTTAAATGAACTGCCAGGTCGGGTCCGGGGGTCTAAAACCTGAAATACCGATCAGATGGCCATGCCGATCATTCCAACATGACTGGGAGATGAAAGTGACTTGTCAGAACTGACGGAATCCAGATCGGATGCCCGGTTTGAGCTCGGCGCTCAAAGTTCATTTTCAAAGTACACTTAGTTTAAATGAGCTGCCAGGTCGGGTCCGGGGGTCTAAAACCTGAAATACCGGTCGATGGCCATGCCGATCATTCCAACACGACCTGGAGATGAAAGTGACTTGTCAGAACTGACGGGATCCAAATCGGATGCCCGGTTTGAGCTCGGCGCTCAAAGTTCATTTTCAAAGTACACTTAGTTTAAATGAACTGCCAGGTCGGGTCCGGGGTTCTAAAACCTGAAATACCTATTGGATGGCCAGGCCGATCATTCCAACATGACCTGGGAGATGAAAGTGACTTGTCAGAACTGACGGAATCCAGATCGGATGCCCGGTTTGAGCTCGGCGCTCAAAAGTTCATTTTCAAAGTACACTTAGTTTAAATGAACTGCCAGGTCGGGTCCGGGGTCTAAAACCTGAAATACCAGTCGGATGGCCATGCCGATCATTCCAACACGACTGGAGATGAAAGTGACTTGTCAGAACTGACGGATCCAAATCGGATGCCCGGTTTGAGCTCGGCGCTCAAAGTTCATTTTCAAAGTACACTTAGTTAAAATGAACTGCCAGGTCGGGTCCGGGAGTCTAAAACCTTAAATACCAGTCGGATGGCCATGCCGATCATTCCAACATGACCTGGGAGATGAAAGTGACTTGTCAGAACTGACGGATCCAAATCGGATGCCCGGTTTGAGCTCGGCGCTCAAAAGTTCATTTTCAAAGTACACTTAGTTTAAATGAACTGCCAGGTCGGGTCCGGGGGTCTAAAACCTGAAATACCGGTCGGATGGCCATGCCGATCGTTCCAACATGACCTGGGAGATGAAAGTGACTTGTCAGAACTGACAGGAATCCAGATCGGATGCCCGGTTTGAGCTCGGCGCTCAAAGTTCATTTTCAAAGTACACTTAGTTTAAATGAACTGCCAGGTCGGGTCCAGGGGTCTAAAACCTGAAATACCAGTCGGATGGCCATGTCGATCATTCCAACACGACTTGGGAGATGAAAGTGACTTGTCAGAACTGACGGAATCCAGATCGGATGCCCGGTTTGAGCTCGGCGCTCAAAGTTCATTTTCAAAGTACACTTAGTTTAAATGAACTGCCAGGTCGGGTCCAGGGGTCTAAAACCTGAAATACCGTCAGATGGCCGTGCCGATCATTCCAACATGACCTGGGAGAGAAAGTGACTTGTCAGAACTGACGGAATCCAGATCGGATGCCCGGATTGAGCTCGGCGCTCAAAGTTCATTTTCAAAGTACACTTAGTTTAAATGAACTGCCAGGTCGGGTCCGGGGTCTAAAACCTGAAATACCAGTCGGATGGCCGTGCCGATCATTCCAACACGACCTGGAGATGAAAGTGACTTGTCAGAACTGACGGATCCAAATCGGATGCCCGGTTTGAGCTCGGCGCTCAAAGTTCATTTTCAAAGTACACTTAGTTTAAATGAACTGCCAGGTCGGGTCCGGGGTCTAAAACCTGAAATACCGTCGGATGGCCGTGCCGATATTCCAACATGACCTGGGAGATGAAAGTGACTTGTCAGAACTGACGGAATCCAGATCGGATGCCCGGTTTGAGCTCGGCGCTCAAAGTTCATTTTCAAAGTACACTTAGTTTAAATGAACTGCCAGGTCGGGTCCGGGGGGTCTAAAACCTGAAATACCAGTCGGATGGCCGTGCCGATCATTCCAACATGACCTGGAGATGAAAGTGACTTGTCAGAACTGACGGAATCCAGATCGGATGCCCGGTTTGAGCTCGGCGCTCAAAGTTCATTTTCAAGTACACTTAGTTTAAATGAACTGCCAGGTCGGGTCGGGGTCTAAAACCTGAAATATCGAGTCGGATGGCATGCTGATCTGTTCAACACGACCTGGGAGATGAAAGTGACTTGTCAGAACTGACGGAATCCAGATCGGATGCACGGTTTGAGCTCGGAGCTCAAAGTTCATTTTCAAAGTACACTTAGTTTAAATGAACTGCCAGGTCGGGTCCGGGGGTCTAAAACTGAAATACAGTCGGATGGCATGCCGATCATTCCAACACTGACCTGGAAGATGAAAGTGACTTGTCAGAACTGACGGAATCAGATCGGATGCCCGGTTTGAGCTCGGCGCTCAAAGTTCATTTTCAAAGTACACTTAGTTTAAATGAACTGCCAGGTCGGGTCCGGGGGTCTAAAACATGAAATACCGGTCGGATGGCAGTGCTGATCATTCCAACATGACCTGGGAGATGAAAGTGACTTGTAGAACTGACGGATCAAGATCAGATGCCCAGGTTTGAGCTCGGCGCTCAAAGTTCATTTTCAAAGTACACTTAGTTTAAATGAACTGCCAGGTCGGGTCCGGGGTTCTAAAACCTGAAATACCGGTCGGATGGCCAGTGCCGATCATTCCAACACGACCTGGGAGATGAAAGTGACTTTTCAGAAACTGACGGAATCCAAATCGGATGCCCGGTTTGAGCTCGGCGCTCAAAGTTCATTTTCAAAGTACACTTAGTTTAAATGAACTGCCAGGTCGGGTCCGGGGTCTAAAACCTGAAATACCGTCGGATGGCCGTGCGATCATTCCAACACTACCTGGGAGATGAAAGTGACTTATCAGAACTGACGGAATCCAGATCGGATGCCCGTTTGAGCTCGGCGCTCAAAGTTCATTTTCAAAGTACACTTAGTTTAAATGAACTGCCAGGTCGGGTCCGGGGTCTAAAACCTTAAATACCGTCAGATCGGCCATGCAATCATTCCAACATGACTGGAAGATGAAAGTGACTTGTCAGAACTGACGGAATCCAAATCGGATGCCCGGTTTGAGCTCGGCGCTCAAAGTTCATTTTCAAAGTACACTTAGTTTAAATGAACTGCCAGGTCGGGTCCGGGGTCTAAAACCTTAAATACCGATCAGATGGCCATGCCGATCATTCCAACATGATCCTGGAGATGAAGTGACTTGTCAGAACTGACGGAATCCAGAATGGATGCCCGATTGAGCTCGGCGCTCAAAGTTCATTTTCAAAGTACACTTAGTTTAATGAACTGCCAGGTCGGGTCCGGGGGTCTAAAACTTGAAATACAGTCGGATGGCCATGTCGATCATTCCAACATGACCTGGGAGATGAAAGTGACTTGTCAGAACTGACGAATCTAGATCGGATGCCCGGTTTGAGCTCGGCGCTCAAAGTTCATTTTTTTAAGTACACTTAGTTTAAATGAACTGTCAGGTCGGGTCCGGGGGTCTAAAACTTGAAATAACAGTCGGATGGCCATGCCGATCATTCCAACACGACGTGGGAGATGAATGTGACTTGTTAGAACTGACGGATCCAAATCGGATGCCCGATTTGAGCTCGGCGCTCAAAGTTCATTTTTCAAAGTACACTTAGTTTAAATGAACTGCCAGGTCGGGTCGGGGGTCTAAAACCTGAAATACCGGTCGGATGGCCATGCCAATCATTCGAACATGACCTGGGAGATGAAAGTGACTTGTTAGAACTGACGAATCAAGTTCGGATGCCCGGTTTGAGCTCGACGCTCAGAGTTCATTTTCAAAGTACACTTAGTTTAAATGAACTGCCAGGTCGGGTCGGGGGTCTAAAACCTGAAATATCGGTCAGATGGCCATGCCGATCATTCCAACACGATCTGTGAGATGAAAGTGACTTGTCAGAACTGACGGAATCCAGATCGGATGCCGGTTTGAGCTCGACGCTCAAAGTTCATTTTCGAAGTACACTTAGTTTAAATGAACTGCCAGGTCGGGTCCGGGGGTCTAAAACTTGAAATACCGGTCGGATGGGCGTGCTGGTCATTCCAACACGACCTGGGAGATGAAAGTGACTTTTCAGAACTGACGGGATCCAAATCGGATGCCCGGTTTGAGCTCGGCGCTCAAAGTTCATTTTCAAAGTACACTTAGTTTAACTGAACTGCCAGGTCGGGTCCGGGGGTCTAAAACCTGAAATACCGGACGGATGGCCGTGTCGATCATTCCAACACGACCTGGGAGATGAAAGTGACTTGTCAGAACTGACGGAATCCAGATCGGATGCCCGGTTTGAGCTCGGCGCTCAAAGTTCATTTTCAAAGTACACTTAGTTTAAATGAACTGCCAGGTTGGGTCCGGGGGTCTAAAACCTGAAATACCGGTCAAATGGCCGTGCCGATCATTCCAACACGACCTGGGGGTCTAAAACCTGAAATACCGATCAGATGGCCGTGACCGATCATTCCAACACGACCTGGGAGATGAAAGTGACTTGTCAGAAATGACGGAATCCTGATCGGATGCCTGGTTTGGGCTCGGCGTTCAAAGTTCATTTTCAAAGTACACTTAGTTTAAATGAACTGCCAGGTCGGGTCCGGGGGTCTAAAACTTAAATACCGGTCGGATAGCCATGCCGATCATTCCAACACGACCTGGGAGATGAAAGTGACTTGTCAGAACTGACGGATCCGGATCGGATGCCTGGTTTGAGCTCGGCGCTCAAAGTTCATTTTCAAAGTACACTTAGTTTAAATGAACTGCCAGTCGGGTCCGAGGGTCTAAACCTGAAATACCAGTCGGATGGCCGTTTCCGATCATTCCAACATGACTGAGAGATGAAAGTGACTTGTCAGAACTGATGGAATCCAGATCGGATGCCCAGTTTGAGCTCGGCACTCAAAGTTCATTTTCAAAGTACACTTAGTTTAAATGAACTGTCAGGTCGGGTCCGGGGGTCTAAACCTGAATAACTGTCGGATGGCCATGTCGATCATTCCAACATGACCTGGGAGATGAAAGTGACTTGTCAGAACTTGACGGGATTCAAATCGGATGCCCGGTTTGAGCTCGGTGGTCAAAGTTCATTTTCAAAGTACACTTAGTTTAAATGAACAGCCAGGTCAGGTCCGGGGGTCTAAAACCTGAAATACCGGTCGGATGGCCATGTGATCATTCCAACATGACTGGGAGATGAAAGTGACTTGTCAGAACTGACGGAATCCAGATCGGATGCCCGGTTTGAGCTCGGCGCTCAAAGTTCATTTTCAAAGTACACTTAGTTTAAATGAACTGCCAGGTCGGGTCCGGGGGTCTAAACCAGAAAATACGGTCGGATGGCCATGCAATCATTCCAACACGAGCTGGGAGATGAAAGTGACTTTTAGAACTGACGGAATCCAGATCGGATGCCGGTTTGAGCTCGGCGCTCAAGTTCATTTTTCAAAGTTACACTTAGTTTAAATGAACTGCCAGATCGGGTTCCGGGGGTCTAAAACCTGAAATACAGTCGGATGGCCACTGCCAATCATTCCAACACGAGCTGGGAGATGAAAGTGAATTTTTAGAACTGACGGGATCCAAATCGGATGCCCGGTTTGAGCTCGGCGCTCAAAGTTCATTTTCAAAGTACACTTAGTTTAAATGAACTGCCAGGTCAGGTCCGGGGGTCTAAAACCTGAAACACCAGTCAGATGGCTGTGCCAATCATTCCAACATGACCTGGGAGATGAAAGTGACTTGTCAGAACTGACGGAATCCAGATCGGATGCCCGATTTGAGCTCGGCGCTCAAAGTTCATTTTCAAAGTACACTTAGTTTAAATGAACTGCCAGGTCGGGTCCGGGAGTCTAAAACCTGAAATACCGGTCGGATGGCCATGTCGATCATTCCAACACGGCCTGGGAGATGAAAGTGACTTGTCAGAACTAACGGAATCTAGATCGGATGCCCGGTTTGAGCTTGGCGCTCAAAGTTCATTTTCAAAGTACACTTAGTTTAAATGACCTGCCAGGTTGGGTCCGGGGGTCTAAAACCTGAAATACCGGTCGGATGGCCATGCCGATCATTCCAACATGACCTGGGAGATGAAAGTGACTTGTCAGAACTGACGAAATCTAGATCGGATGCCCGGTTTGAGCTCGGCGTTCAAAGTTCATTTTCAAAGTACACTTAGTTTAAATGAACTGCCAGGTCGGGTCCGGGGGTCTAAAAGATGAAATACCAGTCGGATGGCCATGCCGATCATTCCAACACGACCTGGGAGATGAAAGTGACTTTTCAGAACTGACGGAATCCGGATCGGATGCCCGGTTTGAGCTCGGCGTTCAAAGTTCATTTTCAAAGTACACTTAGTTTAAATGAACTGCCAGGTCAGGTCCGAGGGTCTAAAACCTGAAATACCGGTCGGATGGCCGTGCCGATCATTCTAACATGATTTGGGAGATGAAAGTGAGTTGTCAGAACTGACGGAATCCAGATCGGATGCCCGGTTTGAACTCGGCGCTCAAAGTTCATTTTTAAAGTACACTTAGTTTAAATGATCTGCCAGGTCGGGTCCGGGGGTCTAAAACCTGAAATACCGGTCGAATGGTAGTGCCAATCATTCCAACACGACCTGGGAGATGAAAGTGACTTTTTAGAACTGACGGAATCCAGATCGGATGCCCGGTTTGAGCTCGGCGCTCAAAGTTCATTTTCAAAGTACACTTAGTTTAAATGAACTGCCAGGTCGGGTTCGGGGGTCTAAAACCTGAAATACCGATCGGATGGCCATGCCGATCATTCAAACACGACCTGGGAGATGAAAGTGACTTGTCAGAACTAACGGGATCCAAATCGGATGCCCGGTTTGAGCTCGGCGCTCAAAGTTCATTTTCAAAGTACCCTTACTTTAAATGAATTGCCAGGTCGAGTCCGGGGGTCTAAAACCTGAAATACCGATCAGATGGCCGTGCCGATCATTCCAACATGACCTGGGAGATGAAAGTGACATGTCAGAACTGACGGGATCCAAATTGGATGCCCGGTTTGAGCTCGGCACTCAAAGTTCATTTTCAAAGTACACTTAGTTTAAATGAGCTGCCAGGTCGGGTCCGTGGGTCTAAAACCAGAAATACCGGTCAGATGGCCATGCCGATCATTCCAACAAGACCTGCGAGATGAAAGTGACTTGTCAGAACTGACGGGATACAAATCGGATGCCCGGTTTGAGCTCGGTGCTCAAAGTTCATTTTCAAAGTACACTTAGTTTAAATGAACTGCCAGGTCGGGTCCGGGGTTCTAAAACCTGAAATACCTATTGGATGGCCAGGCCGATCATTCCAACACGACGTGGAGATGAAAGTGACTTGTCAGAACTGACGGAATCCAGATCGGATGCCGCGGTTTGAGCTCGGCGCTCAAAAGTTCATTTTCAAAGTACACTTAGTTTAAATGAACTGCCAGGTCGGGTCCGGGGGTCTAAAACCTGAAATACCAGTGGATGGCCATTCGATCATTCCAACATGACCTGGGAGATGAAAGTGACTTGTCAGAACTGACGGGATCCAAATCGGATGCCCGGTTTGAGCTCGGCGCTCAAAGTTCATTTTCAAAGTACACTTAGTTTAAATGAACTGCCAGGTCGGGTCCGGGGGTCTAAAACCTGAAATACCGTCGGATGGCCATGCCGATCATTCCAACAGACCTGGGAGATGAAAGTGACTTGTCAGAACTGACGGGATCCAAATCGGATGCCCGGTTTGAGCTCGGCGCTCAAAGTTCATTTTCAAAGTACACTTAGTTTAAATGAACTGCCAGGTCGGGTCCGGGGGTCTAAAACCTGAAATACCGTCGGATGGCCATGCCGATCATTCCAACATGACCTGGGAGATGAAAGTGACTTGTCAGAACTGACGGGAATCCAGATGGATGCCCGGTTTGAGCTCGGCGCTCAAAGTTCATTTTCAAAGTACACTTAGTTTAAATGAACTGCCAGGTCGGGTCCGGGGGTCTAAAACCTGAAATACCAGTCGGATGGCCATGCCGATCATTCCAACACGACCTGGGAGATGAAAGTGACTTGTCAGAACTGACGAATCCAGATCGGATGCCCGGTTTGAGCTCGGCGCTCAAAGTTCATTTTAAAGTACACTTAGTTTAAATGAACTGTCATGTCGGGTCGGTCAGGTCCGGGGTCTAAAACATGAAATACCGGTCGGAATGGCCGTGCCAATCATTC